>JAQQZR010000020.1:9681353-9699023 GCA_030068235.1 Notoglanidium macrostoma | reverse complement strand
TCTCGCCCCAAGATGCTGGGATTGGCTCCAGCTTCCCCGCGACCCAGATGGATAAAGCGGTATAGATAATGGATGGACGGATGGATTATACTTTATTGACCAAAAATTCCCAGAAATGGGAATTCTCAATTTCTAAAAGGAAAATTTCGGACTTGATGACACTGTATGACCTACATAATGCCAAGACAAAAAGTTTGTACTTAATTAGAAGAATTATACATAATGAAAAACATTAAACTATGCAATAAATGTCATGTATTTATACAAAGCCTTTAAAAGATCCAAAGGTCCTACTGTATATCCAAAACATTTAGGAAACATATGTCCGGACAGATCTACACGTCCGCGGGGTATTCCATGAAGCGAGCTTATAAAATGGAGGCCTATGTGAAATAGCCTCACTCAGCTTGGCGTAACAGTTCACTTCAAGCTCGACCAGTTCCATGAACAAAACTCAGGTGCGCTAATTCAAGACAGGCTTTGGCCAGCGAGGCTAATGCGCTTCTACACGATATATAAGACAGCCCTGATAACTGATGCCAGGTACGGAAGAATGGAAGCCACGTTTTTTAACCCTGGATGAGCAGGAATTATTAATGAAGGTATAAGAAGAATACAAAGTTATCGGAACTAAAAAAAATGCCATCAACAAAGCTCGTGAGGCACAAATAGCTGACGGGCAAAATTATTCAAATATTTGCGTGCTAAACAAGTAAAGTTTTAAGTATTTCAAAGGCATAGTTAAAATAATAAACAATGTTTTCATTGTCATAAAATGCATTTTAACCACAATCATAAGATACTTCTGATAAGGACTACATGCAAATTACTTAGGTCCACCTGAGACATAAACTGATAAATGTATTATTGCAAATATCAGGTGTTTTTTCTTATTTCACAGCACACTGTAGCTTTACTTAAAGTTCTGCGTCCCTGACACTGTAGCAATACCCAAAGACCCTAACACTGTAAGGGATTGAGGGTGATTTGAAATGTAAAGTTCCAGTAATTTAATACTGCGTCTACTAAAACTGAAGCTCGTATAAATATTCATCTGGAAAATCCGAATGATCTACGCTTGGCCGAATCACCGGGAGTTTACCGACCATGACAATGTTCATTTATTATTTATTGCTGAGGTAATTATTGTTTATAGCTGCTATAATGTACGTGATAGCAGGAACTAACTTGACGTTGACTCAATGGTTAAAAGGTACGATGCGTCATTCGGTAATAAATGAACATTGTCATGGTTGGGAAATCCCTGCGGTATAAAGCACTCCAGGATGCGCTGGTCTAGGAAAATGATTCTAGGACATATCCATAACGGGCCACATCAATCAATCAATCACGTCTTCTATTATTTTCCTCTAACAGCACGACTGGTTGAGTTTTAGTCCTTACTTAATATCAGCGCATCATTTTTAGCGCCGCGTGAGTTGGAGCCAGATGGCAGAGATATCTTATTTAATGATTGACTCGAAGGCTGCGGACCCAACCAAAGTCCATCATGGTTCCTTGTTTCTGAAACGCCACCGTCAGACATCCTGTTTTTTAGCCTCAGATTCTGAACAGGATGAAAGGCATGACATAAATAATACAGGGATTTACAACCTCGTTCAGCTTAATGAGGTCCACTGGGAACATGTTTTATATTTACCATATATCATTGTTATGATCCTATCACAATGGATTTGTTTAACAAAATTTCTATACTGGGTTTAAACATGTACCAACTTTGTTATTTTTAAAGAACCATATCTTTTACTTTTGAATTAACTGTACGAAGACAGAAACTTTGTTCAAAACGTCTGGACATGAGGTTCAGATTTAGATGCTGCAATCTGATATACGCATTCAAAGACCAAGATTAAAGACTGGATTAAAAAAGGTGGATGGAATTGCGTCCTCGTATAGACGGTAATTTCCCAGACTGGCTGATTCTTCCATTCAAACCATTCCAGATTATCACAGTACGACTGGCTGATGCACGGCTACAGCAAGTGACCCGTTTAAAATGGAGAAGGAATCTTTTATATATCTTGTTTTGGTGTCTGTTGTCCATTAACACACCTGCATGTTGACACTTGAAATAACGTACTGGTCACAACTGTATCTAACAAAGCCTGGAGAGAATTCCGTCGGCTTCCTAGCCACATTCCCATCCGAACATCCTTCTCATGCCCCGGACAGATTTCTGAATCATCCCGCCCGGAAGAAACTGCAAATGCTTATGTTTGGTTCGTTTGTCATCAAAAGAGTGCCAGCTGAACATCAGAAGCCAGGAACACACATTCCCCAAGGCACTGCCTATTCTAAAAATATGAGGTTTATATTTTTTCTTGTTTCCTCACAGCTTTCTTATGTTGCTTCAAAATCTGCATGAAAACAGGTGGATGGAAACAACACCTCGGTTTCAACAGGCTCATACACAATCTGTGCTGGATTTATGACTAACTACATTACTACTGCATAGTTAATGACTAATAACAGTAGAACAGGCCCGGGGGATGGCAATTGTGATCACATCCCTCTCTCGCTTTCTCTCTGTCTTCACACAGAATAACAAACAGTCAAACGTAGCTGCCTTGATAATGATAAGTGAGACGCTGTCAAATTCTACCCACTGTTTTTTTTTGGTTGTTGTCGCTTTTTTCCCCAGTAAGACCGATTGTTACTTTCAAAACGTTCTCATTTTCATCGATTAATGGCTTAATGCATTTCCTCTAAAGTTCTCAGAACTGTTGACACTAATCCATACTTGAATGTTTGTAGTCACTTAATGTAAGCAAGCAGTAGCTGTACTGGTAGTGCAAGTCACCAGAAGGTTATGGGTTCAAATCAGGGACGCGTGGCTACCGTTACCGGCATCACGTACCAGGCCAATACTGTGCTCATACAGCTACTCATAAAAGATGCCTGTGACGTAAGCCTAGTGTACACTGTCGTGCTAATTAACAGTTGCCTCAAAATTACAGTGATCTGTATGTTTCACTATTAATTGGAGGCAATCACACAGTGGCAGCTCGTCCACAGGGGCATATATACAATAGATCAACCATTCAACAAATGTAAAGGTCTTCCATCACAACTCTAAACATTTTAAATGATACTACTTACCTGTAGTCTGAATGACCAATGAAATTAACGCTTTTCTTTCTTTCTAGAGGTTACGCAACAATGGGACAGCACCTAGTGGTCAACAATGTGAACTGCAACAAGCGCCAATGCTGGGAACAAACTACACAAATTCAGCATTATTTTGACACGATTTTATCAGACAAATATCCAGCATCCAGAGCGGCAAATGCGTATTTTAGTGCGTCATAACCAAAGAACATTAACGTGGAGTTCTCACCTAGTTTGACAACTCGTCTGCAGCCATGACTGACAGTTTCTTGACCTTCCTCCCCGACGACAAGGATGCAAGGATGTGAATAATGATTGGTTGGGGTCAAACTTGTAGTGTTGCCAGTCTCCCGACCAAGACGTGGCAAGAATTTATAGCATTATGAATCCCTAATCTGACCATCGCGAAGGACAATAACATCATGCAGTCTGATCCCAGTATAATAGCGGCCCATTGGGGCATGAATCACGCTGCCCCTTGCCCAAGCAGAGGAGCAGCAGAGGACAGAGCAGTTAAGGACAGGGTCAGGGTTGCAAAATTGGACTGGTTTAAAAGATTGTTTTATAGCAAATAATCATCATTAAGTCTAATATTTCTGCTACCGAAGTTTAACTGCATACAGTGTGCCATGCAGGACCATTATCTATTGTAAGATTCTGTATATTACAAAGACTTGGAGAGAGCTTGAGAGATTATGGAGCGGATAATGTCCATAGATCAGCCTCGCAAAGACAGACAAAATATAAAATGTGTCTCCAGGCGATTTTCCAGTGTTGGAATTGTTCGAGCTAGTTTCAGGTCTTTCCAGAACGGCAGTATCGAGCTACAGATTACAATCGAACGTGCTGTTGCTCTTTCTCTCTTGCTGAAACTCAGCTGAGGTATGTCCAGTATTATTATAATCAACGAGGACCAAAACATGTACTCGTAATCTGTCTGGGAAAAAAAAAAAAAAAAGGAACTATGCATTCATAGTTCAGCCCTAGAAGTAAAGGAAAAAGCCGTCGGCATATTGATGATTAGAATTAACATGTGACCTTTGATGGCAGAGCTGCAGACAACCACACTAACTTCCCATCACAGAAACACAGCACCAGCTGAAAAATTAGCACCAGAATCACTAAGCATGCTATGAATATTTCAATAGAAGCATATTTCATGATTTTCAAGCTGGTTTCCTGGGTAGATTCTGCCTTACATATGAATAACTTTGGATTAATAAATAAATGCGAAGACACAACTGTGATAAATGGTAAGACTTATTAAATGGTGATTATCTAAATTATATCAGAAACAAAGCCTTAGACTATTCAAGCAGGGAAAAGACACAAGAAATCAGGTTTAACTAAAGTACATTCACTCCTTAGGGGTCTGTCCAGTTTTATTTCTACCTTTATCGCTAAGCGTCGAACATTGTATCTCCAAAAAACAGCCATATTTTTTTCAGACTATCCCTATGATACTGTTACATAATCATATCCTAACTAACTGATCTATCGCACATTGCTATTTGGAACAGGATAGAAAGATCTGCATTCCTATTAAGGGCACAGCATGCATATACATGTGCGGATACAAGACATTCAGGTTTATATTCTAATAGTAAACACAGTATTCTCACAGTTCATGGTATTACCACACCATTGTGCTGTTAAAAATGTTTATTTCTAGCTGTCTTGCATTTCTTGATCCATGTGTTATGAACTAAACTCAGTTTCACAGTGAATGACAAGTTAAGCAACAGCATGTGAAGTTGAAATCTTGTGTACAAAAAAAAAAATTTTCTTTTTTTCCCCCCAGCGTTGAAGTTGAATTTTTATTCTCACATTAAATTTCACCCTCCAGGGGTGGACAATGGATAAATTTATTAGCTAACCCACCAGGCAAGTACAAAGTGTGCTTGGCTAGTCTTGTGTACTGAAAAATGATCTCTGTTTAGAGAAATGTGCTACATACATTAAGAATATTATTATTATTATTATTATTATTATTATTATTATTATTATTATTATTATTATTATTATTATTATACCATCATCATGTTCTACTATCTGCCAGAATGTGTGCTGGCCAGAGACTTTCTGATGTAACAAATCCAGACAAAGGACATGGATTGTTCGAATTCTACCATTTTTTCAACTTTTTTCGCTTTTATTAATTTTGCAATATTCGTTATTTTGCAAATATTATAAACACATTTTTAATTCTGACTTTATACCTTTATTTCTGACCTTTGGCACATATTTGAAAAACAGTAGAGAAGGTACATATTGGTCTACTGGTATTTTGAGCCTACTCGATGAACCATGGCACTTGACTCACACACAGAAATGTACAATAACCTAAACATCTTAGCCAGATGGTGCAGACCACAGTAACTGTGGCTAACAAGCTAACAAATACCGAAGAGGTTCAAAGTCAGAAACATTGCATTCTGTTATAATCCAAGTTGAAGAGGAATATATAATTTGAGGAAATATGCAAATATTAAAAAATTGGGGAAAAATTTCGGCACAGCAAGTAGCATTGCCACATCATAGCTTCAGGGTCCCCACTTCAATCCTGAGCTTGTATTACTGTCCGTGTGGAGTTCCGCATGTTCTCCCCCTGTGTTAGTGTCGGTTTCCTTTGGGTTCTCTGGTTTCCTCCATTGTCAGATCTAAAATTACTCCTAGTTGTGAATGTGTGTGTGAATGAGTGTGTGTATGGATTGGCATACACACCTGTGATCCGCTTCAGCACTGAAGATGAATGAATGAATAACATTTGAACTTATATGTAAGAGTATAGTGCAATATAAGTAATGTATCTGGTCATGACGATGAACATACTGCCGTTAATATTTTGACATATTTTGCCATGAAGGAAATATATTCATGAACAAATATGCTATTTATAATGAATTATGTTCTTAAATGTGAGTCTGAATGTGTTTTCTGTAAAATCTCAAACGTCTGAATATATTCTACATTTTAAAATCTAAAATACATATTTTGCAAGTTGTCAAAATGGCGGCATGCGTTGCCATAGAAACTAACTGCCGAACTACGACGCTAACAGTAATGAAAAGTCCGCTCCAATCCTGCCTCGTGAGCAGAAGCTGTGCGTTGATTGGCGGATTTGACGACCAATCAACAGTCGAGTTTGCCTATAATTAAATTATTAGTGTAACTACAGGCCTTTAGACTGCTATACCACTTTGAACCTGAAACATTTGAATCGTTAAATGATAGAATTGTCAATTTTAGGGTGCATATCTGAATTTTTATAATTGACCATGAAGGAAATAAACATTCTACTATAATATGAGACACCCAGAACAGACCTGGCGCTCCGTTATGGGATTTAGGCTAGTAGTGAGAGTGGAAACGTGTTCAATAAAGGCGGACATGTTTAGAAGTGCTCAGCATTAACGTCAGCTTTAACGCACAACCCCTGATGATCCTCTTACCGTGAACGTTAGCTCTGAGCTGCGGCAGGGCGGACAGCTCTCCGGAGGAACTGTGGCTCCGAAAGCGGGATGAGCTGGGGGATTTCCGCTGCTTCTGCGCCTTCTTCACGGATCTCCGAGTGAAGCCGTCCACCTTCTCGGTGGCAGAGACCGCCGACATGTTCGCCCAGGTCGCTGGAGCTAATGATAGCTAACCTTAAGTACACTGTAACCTACCAACAAAGTAGTTTTACCCTGACAGTCGCACATCGGAATACAGTTTACATATGAATGACCGGAGTATTCACAGTATTAACTTACGGGAAAAGTTTTCGCACGAGACGGCTACACTTCATACAGTAATCCACAGGTTTCCAAACCGTTTACTGACCCATGAACAAGTGAAAATGAGCATCGCCGTAAAAAAAACACCCCACCGTCGTCGTGCCGGGTTCAGTCATAATTCCCACACATTTTTAAGCGCTGTTGGTGTAAATATTACAGATTATCCCACAGCCACCGCACTCGTCACATTAAATCCACGTCAAAATGTCAAAAAGAGCAGTTTGCGGAGTCTATCCTACCGCATATCAGAAAAATGCGGTGCTGTTTAACCGAGAACTGACCTTTAAAGTAAAGCTGCAGGACGAAAACTGAAACTGTACATTGTAATTGACAGCTACAGTCATTTTAGCCTACTGCTACTTGAGTGCTTCGCCGTTGGTATTTGATGGACAGTGCGCTCATCCAATGAAATTCGAGGGTCGGATATCATCGACCAATCAGATTCTTACTTGTGTTCCATAAGCTAGCGGCTGTTTCCCAAATGTTGGACGTGTTAGCTTATATTAACACTTTTATAGGGCACTTTTGCAGGGCGTTGGCGAAGATTTGGGATACAACTACAACCGTATTTCTGTGAAATGATGCCGAATAAAAAATACAGCATAGTCTCGGTTAAAACTGCTATAGTTTTTATTTTTTAATTATTATTTATGTCTTTGGAATTTTTTTTTTTTTTTTTTTTTATGACTCAACACTTTTAAACTGAGTTTGAATTAGGAGTGCTCAATGTTAAATGTGTAGTGCATTGGGAATCAGTGAATTAAAGAGTACAGTGAAGACAATGTGATCCACAGTTAAGCAATGCACTTTCCATGCACCATTCAATGAACAAATATGTATACAATGCTGCAAATCACATGTTTGAGTGCAACTCTAAAACAATGAACCAGTGTAGCTAACTGCCTTTATAACGAAGAATACACTGCTTTGCTTTGTATGTGGATTTTGTTGGTAGAGTAACTCTTCCTCTATACAATGGTACTTCTCAACATAGCCTTCATCGCAAATGATACATTTGCACCTTCGTTGAACCCAACTCTTGAATCCTCTTTGAAATCCTCTTTGGTTGCAGTTGATGGTCTCCCACTGCATTTCCATAAATATTCTGTAGCCTTCTGTGGATGTTGGACAGCCTGCACCCCTCCTTCATCAAGAACTCAATGACGGCACATTGCTTCTGCTTGGAATCCATTATTCACCTGCAACGAAGAAAACGTTTCTGAAATACCTGTAGAGAGGAAGATTTACTCTACCGACATGTGCGATTTCAACGGCTTACATCAGTAAATAAAAAAGTAATGTCCATTTTTGCATTACTTTCGGTTCAGCCCTCGTAGCTCTGCTCAGTGACCTGCATTTTTTCCCATAAAGCCCTGAGGACAGCAGACACTAGTGTTCATCAGTCAGGACTGGTTTAACTTGTCTTTCCTTTCTGAAAACTTACTGAACACAGAACTATATTAGACACTGCATTGTACACTGCTCCAAAAAAATTAAGGGCACACTTAAATCGCACATCAGATCGATGAAAGAAATATCCAAGTTGAGAATCTGTATTGATATACATTGTGTAATTCATTGAGAACAAAATAATGTAAGAATGGACCCCGAAATCGTCAACCCACTGAGGGCAGGATTCAAAATCACACAGAAAATCTAAGTAAAATCCTGAAATCACAGACTGATCCAACTTGTGTGAATTTCATTACGACAACTCATAATGTGGCTCAGCAGTGTGTATTGCCCCCACATGCCTGTATGCATGTGTATGCATGCACTCCCAACAATGTCTCTGTATGCTCCCGGTGAAACGATGGATGGTGTCCTGGGGGATCTCCTCCCAGACCTGGATCAGGGTGTCGATGAGCACCTAGACAGTCTTTGGCGCTACCTGGCGGTGTCGGATGCACGGATACATAATGTCCCAGAGGTTCTTGATTGTATTCAGGCCTGGGGAAACATGGGGGCCAGTCACTGGCATTGATGCCATCGTCATCCAGGAACTGCCTACATACTCTGGTCACATGAGGCCAGGCATTGTCCTGCACCAGGAGGAACCCAGGGTCCAGTACACCAGCATAAGGTCTAACAATGGGTCTGAGGATTTTATCCCAGTACCTAACAGCAGTCAGAGTACCACTGGCTTACATGTGAGACCCTCCAAGGATATGACTTCCCAGAGTGTCACTTATCCACTGCCAAACCAGTCATGCTGGATGATGTGCAGGCAGCATAATGTTCACCATGGCGACTTCAGACTTTTTCACATCTGTCACATGTGCTCAGTGTGAACATGCACTCATTTGTGAAGAAAATAGGACGCCAGTGGCGAACCTGCCAATTCAGGCATATGCCTATTGAGCTGCACAGTTCCGTACTTTGAGCACCGGTCCCACTAGAAGATGTCGGGCCCTTGTGCGACCTTCATGGAGTCTGTTTCTGAAAGTTTGGTGAGAAACATGCACGAGTCGCCAGGTGGAGGTCATTTTGTAGTCAGTGCTCCTCCCTGTTCCTCCTCACACAAAGAAGCTGATTCTGGTCCTGCTGCTGGGTTATTGCCCTTTCTACGACCCTGTCCAGCTCTCCTCATGTAAAGGCCTGTCTCCTGGTGTCTTCTCCATGCTCTTGAGACTGTGCTGGGAGACACAGCAAACCTTCTTGAGATGGTATGTATGGATGTGCCATCCTGGAACAACTGGACTTCCTGTGCAACCTGAACAGGCTACAGGCTATGCTACCTCATGCTACCAGTACTGACAAAGGCACTAGCAAAATGCAAAACGAGAGAAAAATCAGTCAGGAAGAATTAGGAAAGAGAGATGGTCTGTGCTCACTGCCTATAAAACCATTTCCTTTTCAGGGGTTGTCTTACTGTTGCCACTCCTGTCCACCTGTTGTTGCTTTCATTTGCACCAAATCAGGTGAAATTGATTCGCAATCATTCACCATTAAAACATTCACCTTTTTACTATAAATCAATGTACGGCTCTAATTGCCTAATTGTGTATAGTGCAAGCCTGTACAATAATAAAGCTGTATTTTGCTATAAATAAATACTTAAAATCTATACCTATTTTCCATGTCTGACAACAATTAAAATCATGGCCTGTAAGAAATCATCGAGCATTTGTTGAAATGTTCCTAAAAGCTTCTTCAGTTTTTGCTTCACTCTAATCGGACTGTAGCTTCCCGTTAAAAAAAACTCCAAGTCCCAGCATGCTGTGTTGTTGTAGCTTGTTAACTTCAAGCTGTCACTATGTTCATGTGTAACACAGACTTACCCCCATGTATTTCATGTCAATCAGTACACTTGGCTTGTGTGGTATTGAAACTGCAATCACATCAGGGGAATAGAAGAATCTTATGCTGTATGCTTAGAGAGTATAGTTGTATGTCGTTTTGGTTTCAAGGTCAACAGGTGCCTATGAGCCATGAGAATATGTCTGTCGCCCCCTTGTGCTTCAAACCCACAATAGCGCTCACAGTCTTATACAAGAAATCTTTAAATATGAATTGGTCAGTCTTGTTTGCTGCAAAGCTATATATGAACCTTCTAATGACCAGATGCCTTCACAGACCATCCAGCCCACACTGTCAAGAAATAGCATCACTTCTCTGTCCACAACACATCAAAAAGTTTAGGAAGAATAGCATTGATGCCTCAACGTCTCCGGTTACTGTTTGCAGGGAGCTTTACATGTTCTTGCCATGTAGGCATGGGTTTTCTCCAGTTTCCTGCCAAAAACATGCCAGTAGGGGGATTGGAGACTGAATTGCCCTAAAGTGTGAATGAGTGTGTGTGTGTGTGTGTGTGTGTGTGTGTGTATGGTGCCAAGATGGACCAGTGGCCCATCAAGTGTGTTTACCTGCCTCACACTCACAGTGCTGCTTAGGGTGACCATACGTCCTTTTTCTGGGACCTAAAAAAATGCAGGTATTTTAAATTGCCAAAAATGTCTGGGCTTCAGCTTTTGCTGTCTACAGTCGCCATTCATTTTGTGCATGTCTGTCTGCCCCAAGCCACCATCCTTCCCCCAGTGTCCTCTGTTTTGAAAACCAAAATATTGCCACCCTAGTGTAGCTGGAATCCACCATGATCCTGACAAGGATAAAACAAATTCTGAATATGAATGAATGAATAATTGAATGAAATTATAAGGAAAAATAGACATTTAGAGCAGCAAAAGCAAAGAAACAGAAACTTAATCAACATTGAATGAAACCTCTAAATAATCACCAGGAATAAAAGAGTTGTGTAGAGTATATGGAGCAACAGTGGCTCAATGGTTAATGCCCTGGGTTCAAGCACCAGCACTGCTTAGACACCAGTGCTGAGGAGTTGAGCAAGGCCCTTAAACACACCTTACACGTCAGAGGCCACATATCATGGCTGACCCTGTGTTCTGACCCCCCTCTCCTCACAAGATGGGATAGGCAAAAGAAAAGAAAAAAATTCCATGTTCCTTAATGTATAAGAGCCAAATAAAGGCTTCTCGTGGACGGAGATGGTGGAGTGTGTACACCATGAGGCTCACGCTCTTACAAGATTTTAAAAAAATAGTATTCAATTACCTGGTTGTTTCCTACATGTTCACACAATTCAGCTATGTGAACTACACATACAGGAACTTCTGGACATTAGATACCAGTTCATCAACATAGTTTTGACTGCATTTCATTGGCTTTTTTTTTTCCTTTACTCTGCGCAACCCCAAAACCGTTTAATGTAATCCAAACTAATAAAACAGTACAGATATGTAGAGACTGATTAATTTAGTTGCCATCAACCAAACTAGCAGTTCCATGCGTTTCTGAATCAGTGAGACCAGTAAATTGTGAAGACATGTTGTACATAATTAGACTTAGTACATTTTTAAAACTCCTTGTGGCATTTCAGGGATGCTTCCTGTGGAGACATCACACACTCAGGAGTCTCAGTACACCAAGTATAACTGTAGAACAGTTCAGACTTTACCAAGCAGAGTGCCGGCATTTAATCACCAGTTCAAACCAACACAGTATTCAACAAAAAAAGTCCAGACAAACCAAATAAAAACCCCATAATACAAAAGGCATGCACTTTGAATACAGCTCAAAACACACATCTCATACACTTGCATTCAACATTCGTGTGAACACTCAGTTAATGACAAGTTTGCAAACAGTTTTCAGGAAAGGTAAAGTTAAATGCACATGTCTTATAGATAGATATATATAAAATTCTCAAATATAACATGTCCATTTGCATAAAAACATTCCCTCTAAATTTTGTCTTGCTGAAAGACAAAGGTGGAGGGTAAAATTCACACAGTATAACGCTGTGCTGGATATTTCTTTAAAAAGTTAGTGTAGATTTTTTTCTCCTTCCATGAACACTGGAAGAGGAAAAGTCCAAGTCTTGGTCAGATTTACCTAAGGAAGCGAACATCAATCTTGTGGTGTTTTTTGAAAATACGAAGAAATCTTTTTCATAGAAGTAGGAGAGGAAATTTTCTTAGTCTGCGGGGAGGACGCCTTCTTCACAGATTGTGGAGAGCTCAGTGCCTACAAAAGGAGGAAGAGAGACAAGACGAGAGTTAATCTCCAACAAATCTGATGAAATGACAACGAGGATACTGATGTTGGGTTTGGAGCACTGCAGTTTGGATGGAGTGAAGTTCTTTGTTTTTTTTTTTTTAAATCAGAAATACAAGACAAAAAAAGAAAAGATGAGTAAAGACGGGCTACGTTCACACAAAAAGCCAAAACTGATGTAATGTATTTCTTGGATCTCATTTTTAGACTTGGAAAAAAAAAATGAAATCAGATTTTACAGGACAAACTCGCTCACATATCCTCAAAAATGATTTAAATCAGATCTGAGAACCACTTATACAGTAACTTGATTTGAAAATTGTGGCATCTCCCCGATGGCATTTAAGGTATCGAAAAATTGAAGCTGATACGGTGATGTGAAACGGTTATTACACAGTACAACATTATTTATTGTGACTTACAGAGAGGGACTGCGTCCTCGAGTCTTGTCTCTTCGTTGCATTAGGGCTTTTAGGTAACGCAGCCCCGCTGTGTGATTGTTTCATTTTTCGGCTCATTGCAGAAAGCCAGTCAGCTTTCAGAGGCAAGCTATTCTCCTTGTCAGCCTGTGTGGGAGAGCTGATGCGCTCTTCCTTCTGTTCTGGTCTTTTCTCTGCTGATGGGCAGAAAGCACTCGCAGACTCCCGACTCCTCTTACAGTCCAGATAGAGCTCCGACACTCCATCGCTCTCGTCTTCCCCTGCCGTGGTCTCGCTCGTGTCCAGGCGGCGTTTGGCGCGCCTCTCCGAGTTAAGCGTGTTAATGATGGGGATGGAGAGCAGAGTTTTGGTCTGGGGTGGGCAGGGCGCATCAGTGGGAGAGGAGGTGACAGATGGAGGAGGGAAGTCAGCACCGCTGGGGGCACACGAGCCAGGCCGAGGGGAAAGGAGAGAGTCATCGCTGCCTGACCTGCCACTTCGAACAGGGGTCACATCAGCCTGAGAGAGGGAGCCTGACAGAGACAAAGGCAGAACTGTTTAAAAAAGTAATAAATAAAAAGAGAAAGGCTGACAGCACACCAAATCCAGTAATCAAAATACATAACAGTTTTGAACATGAAAAACTGGTAGTGTGTATATATATCCCACTTAAAATTCTGATTCAAAGAGGTGCATGGGGTACAAGTAAGGCATGAGAATTAGAGCTAGGAAGGAGAAACTCTTGAAAAGACCTTTACCATCTGGGCTCATCTGATCTCTTTCTGATGCAATTCCATCCACATCCTACGCTAGCCACGCCATCCATCCACTCATTCTGTTGTAAAGTTTCTACTTTCACTTTTTACATTTTATTCTTGTATTATGTGCTCTACAACAGGCTTTGCAATTAAGCAACCTCTAAAATATTCAGTAGTTCCTTTGGACAAATGTACGGTGCATTAATAATATATGCTTAGGTTGACCCGTATGATTACTAGAAATAGTATTCTAGCTGAAGATTTAGTACCACAATAAAACGAGCTCTTGCATGCAAATATAAAAGGCTTGAGAGTTTAAATTAAAACCTCTGACAAGTAAATCAGAAAGCCCGGGCTTGCACGTTTATAGAAACCTCTGAGCTATCCGAAGAACTGTAAACGCCTCTGATGCAAGAACATCACATTACAGTGAAAGCTTGGTATGAAGCTGAATAATTTGCAGCCATGTAATTTACATGGCAAATATTCAAAACTGCATCGAGATTTTAATAAAAGCTTTTTATAAGCCAGAGTTCTCAGGAATACAGATGAAAAGTGAAATACAGGAAGGCATTGCGTGGTAGAATAATCAGGTTAGTATTACGCCTCATTCATGCTACTAGCAAAATAAGGTGTGTACGGTCTGAAAGTTAATTATATAAATAGGATCAATTGTTATCATTACCAGAAGGTCGGGATGGTGTCTGGATTTTGCGGCGTGCCCAGCCTACAAGGTTTAAATCTGCTGATGATTCTCCGTCCACGTTACGCCTGAGCCTCCAGATCCGCACGGTGTTGTCATCAGAGCAGGTCGCGATCTGCACAGGGATGAACATGTTAGAGGAGAAATTTTATTTAAAGGGATAGAGGAATAAGGCATAAGACAGGGCTTTGTAGTAAACACCAGGAGATTATATAGACACTAGACAGACAATAGGAAAAGTTACACACACACACTTTCTCCTATTCTAGGAAAAACATGTTCTGTACAGTAAATAAAATTAATTAACTGGCAGCTTTTTCCTGACATTTTTAGTTTTGAGACAAGATATTGCTAATGTGAGATAGAAAGAAGTGGGCGGGGCCTCCAGGGGTGTTTGCTATTGAGACTTCAAAACAACGGTCATTCCTTTAAGATTAACACTGTGTGCTACTTGGCTTTTGCCATTTTAATTTAGAAAAAAAAACAACTGTTCTTTTGGAGTATTACTGAGTGATAACTCATACCAGCATGCTCACATCTTAAAATGCAGAGCTCCTTCGCAGAACGTGTGAAGGTCGGTAGTCACTGAAACCCAGCCCGAGTTGTACAAAGGCCAATATTAGTCGCCGTTTCCCCCCCAGATGTTGTTCGGAAATATTTAGGAATATTTTTTACACAAAAATTTTCTGTGTAAATGCTGAGGTTGAGAAAAAGCACCACTTGGCTAATTAATACTATATAGCATATAGTATTATATGTAAAAAGGCACTTTGAGACATTTGGAACCACGTAATTAAACTAGAGACAGTGTGTAAAATATTGTGACCTTTCCCACCCGTGATGTAGATAAGGATTAGGCAGCTAGCAAAAATGTCCCTAGCTCTATTACGCAGAAGAACTCACCTTTGTGAAATCAGAGGGGCTCCAGGTGACTGATGTCACTTCCTGGCTGTGACCCTGAAGCATCACAGGAGCCCGAACTGGGTCAGAGATCTATAGGAAGAAGATTCAGACCAGTCAAGAGAGCCACACAAATTCCACATGTAAGGAGAGTCAAAACTTAAAAAAATAAATAAATAAATAAAAATCACACAAACAAAGCTCAAGTCCCTCACCTTCCAGATATAAGCGTGGCCATCACTTGACCCACTGGCCAGGAACTGATCATCTGGACTCACGCTGGACTTCACATAGAACGAGGAGTTACGATGGCCACCGAACACAGCCACTGGAAGAAGAGAGAAAAGTGCACACGTTCAGAAATTGCAGAATGAAAATAAATCTGAATCTTGTTAAGATTATGAATTTAAAGAATACTAAAGTTGTTAGCATGTAGGGTTTCTAATTAGAAATGTCTTTATCCTTTATTAATTGTGTAATTTAGCATTATACCACAACACTACTGATTTCTCAAATCTAACTGCTCAGAAGGACTTATGATATAATTTTCCATAACAGCAGCGCGACTCTGCCAGCTTCAGGGATCACGTTATAATGCCGTATCGTTTCTATAGTAAGAACACACACAGCAACTTGCATGGCAGATGCACCACACAAACAGGCTTTAAAAATGTGTCAACATTTTTCAAAGTTTTATACGAGGAGTCGTTATTGGAAGGAGCCTTCAGTGTTGATGCTTTACAGATGCAAAACTTGGTTAAAGCTTTCTGACAGGGTTTTTTCTTCAAGAGAGGAAAAGAAAGAATGGGAACAGTTGTTTATAGCCGTTAAAATGTAACCAACTAGTTTAAATGTATATAAATTACAGGTAAAATGTATATATATATATATATATATATATAAAAAGATTCTTCACATTGACAAATTGTAGTGTGAGAGGGGAAGAAAAAAAAAATAAAAAATACCCACACACTGGGATGTGCTTTTAAAGGAAAATAATCTAACAGTAACTTCGATGGCAGCGAAAACGGCAAACTGATTCATGGCACCCCTTACCTGGTGTACTTTTCAATCCACCGACATCCAACATGTAAATGTTGTCATCTGTGCAGTTGCAGAACAGTCTGGAGCTTGTCGAGTCTAACGTCAGGCCTGAATAACCTGGACATGAAGTGAAACCAGTTAAGCAGCCAATGAGAATGAGTCAGGACACAATCATAGCAAAGAAAGGGGGAAAAAAAAAGCACCTAAGGGAATACAGGTGAGATAAGCATTGTTGTACAGTAGCAGCACTGATAGAAGCGCAGAGCTACCACTAAAACAGTGTGAAAATATAGTGCTTTCATTACTAGGCGGAATAAACACACATCAATCATCATAGGTTTTAACCCACATTGTGACTGAGTAACTGCTGATAAAGTCAGGAATCGATTATGTACCTAGTTTGCGTGTGGAGAATCCTGGGTAGTGATAGGTCTGGAGTGGAGTGGGGTTCTGCTGGTACGCCGTGTAACTCTTTCTCAAATCCCACATCTTAATCGTCCTGTACGGAGACAGGCGCATGCTGATTATCAGTCGAGGAATAGATTTCTTACACCACAGAAATTGTTTTTTTTTTTTTTTAATTCACCACATACCCATCTACAGCTCCTGACGAGATGAGTGTGTTCTCGTCACGGAAAAGAACAGCTGTCACACCTCTCTGAGAGTCCTGCGCAGCAAGAGACAAAGAATTATAGTTCACAGGGATATAAAAAAAATAATAATAATAAGATACTTGTTCGGCATCTTAACTATTTATCTTAACACTTCATTCGAAGGACACCAACCTCCATAACACAATCAAAAGAGTCGAAACCCTGAATTACATTATACTTATATTTATAGTTAAGTCTCAAGTTGTTTTGTCTGTACTAATACTAGTACATGCGTGAGGTATTGAGCATTCTGAACTGCATTTGCTCTATCTACTTATTATAGGAGCCTGGAATTTACTGCTGTTAGTCCATTTATGTTATAAATAGTACTAAGATAATGAAATAAGTATTTTATTAGCAAATGTTGATTAGTCGTTGCAGCCCTATACCTCAGTGTACATCAGCACTGTAGCACTAAAAGCCTGTCTCACCACAGAAGGAGCCATTCCTCTGGACGTCATTCGTTTTTTCTTTGTTTGCGGTGTGTTTCTGTCCATCTTCATATGAGCTCCACTTATCTGTTTCATCTGCCTGTAGAAGCCGTCTATGTAAAAAAAAATTAAAATAAAAAAATAAAAAAAAATAAATAAAAAAAAGGGCAGGCATTATTTGGTCAGACATACAGAGAGACAGGGACAGAGAGAGAGAGAGAGAGAGAGAGAGAGAGAGAGAGAGAGAGAGAGAGAGAGAGAGAGAGAGAGACACACACACACA
>JAQQZR010000020.1:9669254-9680681 GCA_030068235.1 Notoglanidium macrostoma | reverse complement strand
AGAGAGAGAGAGAGAGAGAGAGAGAGAGAGAGAGACCCACAGAAACAGAAATCGACAGACAGAGACGACACGCTGACGGACAGAGACGACACGCTGACGGACAGAGACGACACGCTGACGGACAGAGACGACAGTGATAGACAGAGACAAATAAAGACAAACAGTGAAAGACAAAAAGACTGACAAAGACAGACATGCAGACGTGTTTAAGAATCGTAACCTGATTAGGCGGTCATTACCCAACCTTCCCACTCTCACCTTTCTTACTACACCTCATATCCCACAGCATGATGTTCCCGTCCCTGCCTCCAGTGCAGAAAACAGCTGGGGGAACGAAACAGGACTTTAACATAAAACATTACCAAAACCAAAAAAAAAAAAGCTTTCAGACAGCGATAAAATTTATATTTTCCTTGATTTATTAATACCGCAGGAAAGAGGCACTTTCGCTAGACATAACAGGAACTCAAAATATTCCTCAGCGCAGACAGACTCATGCAGCACATAGCAGACAGGATTAAGAGATTACCTTTCTCTTGCTTGGGAAAGGCCACACTCTTCAGGCTGCACTGATGTCCTTTAAAGCTTCCCAGCAGCTCCCCGGAGATCACGTCCCACAGCCGGGCCGTCTGATCACCCGATGCGGTCACCTTCACACAAAAACATCTCTTACTCTTACTACCAGTCATCTTACAGTACCTGAAAGATCGAACCGAGCTGCTTAAGAACTCACCAGGCTGTTTGCTCCGGGGACCCAGGCGACATCAAACACCGCGTTATCATGCGCCAGCCATTCTGGGGATGAGAAACGGCATCACTAAGGCCTTGGCTATGATGAAAATCGCCAACGTCATTTCTATTTTTCACAACTTTTCCTCTGGTTAGATGCTAAGTGAAGTCAGATCTACAACCTCCAGAAGCGATAGCACTTCATCACTGATGATTGTCCCGAGTTTTAGGAATTCCAAGCTGATGAGTTTTCTTTGTTTTGTTGGTTTTTTTTCCACCTCTAGTGTCCAAGTGCAGCATAATGCACTATATTATGCTTAATTAGCTCAAGTGAGTGAAGGACGCCATGTGAAACCTGACCCCTTGGAGAGAGACGGAGGCCTGATTGATACCGATATCGTTAGCTGCACCACAAGATTTCGGGGCTCATAGCAAATAATCTGGTTTGTGAAAGAAAAGTGTTCTGAAATATTCTTACAATACAAAGTAAAAGACATGGAGTGTTGTGGGAATCAACAAGGGAGCATTCGGACCTGTACAGAAACACAGCGACGGTCTTCTGAAAATTTCAGCCCAACACAGTGATGAAGGTTTCCTCACCTTTCAGTACAGTGCTGCGTGTCTCAGTGTTATAGAGGCTCACGGTCCCTTCCTCATTCGCTACAGCCAGCATGCTGCCCTGCCCCGGAGCTGCGCGACACACACGACACACACGTCATTCCAGTGCATAAAGATGTCGGATTTCAGACATTTCTTTGCACAAATATAAAAAAAAAGGGTTTTAGAAATCATACGAGATCAGACATTTTAACCACATTTAGTGCCAAATACACATTTATTACCTTTTCCTTTAAAACACGACAGCTCTCTAAAGCCACACTAGACCAATTAAAAGTTCTCTTTTTATACACATGACATACACTGTCTGGCCATATTATTAGGAACACTTGTACACCCATGATATTTTCTAATCAGCCAATCATGCGGTAGCAGTGCAATGCATACAAGAATCGAAAAGGAACCGTGCCTCCTCAAAAGAAGTTTTAGTATTTGAGAAACATTATTTGTGTATATGAGCTCCTTTATTATGAGTGAGATTCACACATGCTATCTCTGCACTAATCTTGCATCTGGGTAAACTGCCAGAGCTTCACCTGTGGAGAACGTGCATCCGAACGGAGGAACAGCGACACCCGAGTCTCCGTACGACACGTGTTCTTCATGACGAGTGCACTGGAAACACTCCAGCAGAGATGACAACGGGTAATCCCCATGCTTATCAACAACTGAAACACAAGGAGTTATTCAATATAATAGGATTAAATGTTTTCACCACAAAATAACAGCAGGATTGGTGAACAGAGTTCCATAATGTAATGAGGGGACAAACAGGGAAGCTGCCCCAGGAACCAGAGGGTCATTTGGGGGGGTGAGGGGTCTCAGGTCAGTCTAGTAATCCACTGAGACGAAGTTTATTTGAAAATCATGATGGTATAACTATGCTTCTCTTGCCACATTTTAAGATCAGGTTTAAATACCCCATTTTGTAAAGTGGTTTGGTCTGCCATGGTTTTGCAGTGAGTGTCTAAGTGTGAAAATGATTTTTATGAAAATAAGTGAACTGTATTCATTTATTAGAATTCACAATATTACCAGGAGTATTAGTTACTGATTTTGGTGTTGATCTTAAGCAAAAATATCACCATGAGGTCTAACAGGATCTTGATTTCCTCTGTAATATCAATCAGATGGTTGAATCATTCCTTCATCATTTGCATGAGGGAAAAAAAAAAAGAAAAAAAAACCCCACTGAATATGTAGAAATGAAAATGAGTGCACAGATCCACCTCTTTATAATATTCAGTACTAATGCCATCACAGTAAACCAGGAATCTCTTTATTCTTCCTGTTGCCAAGTTATGCAAAATATCACAGGCATGATGTTGTTCCTTTTCAGTGAGAATGACCTGTGTTGAGTCCACATAAAGATCTGGACAGAAAAAATGTCAAATTGTGCTTCAGGACAATTTCGACCCAATATTTAGTACTGGCTCAGTATGAAACTGACATTTGTGTGGCTGCTCAAATATATACACACAGCATATACATATAAAAATGCAGATGTTTACTTCTGACAACTGCACAATTAATCATACGCTCACTGTTTGAAATTTTGACATCCCATCCTTTAGATTCTCTCTCCCTCTCTCCTTCAACTGAACAATAAAAGAAAAGTCACAAGACCAAGTTACAATATTTTATATAGCTCTTATTATGGTGACAATAATAAAGAACAGAATTTATTTATTTATTTTTTATTTAAGATATAGATCAAACATTAAGAGATGTTAGTCACTAAATACAGACTAATCTAATTAAATCATTTGTGAAAAATCCAACAAAATTTAAACTAGTGATATTTGAGTTACGTTTAATTACTATTTTAATAAATTCATGTTACAAGTTTTCAATTTATCTGATAACTGGTTAATGCAGGCTATTTCCTTACAGACAGACAGAGCAGAAACATAAAGCCGAATCCTGAATGTCACCCTGCAGAACATTAGGTCCCCTACTCATGCTGTAGACCGCCATTATGTCGAGCCCTAGATAGTGCACCAGTGTAGGCACCAGGTGCGCGTTTGGGATTCATCCTTTAACTACCCAGCGTCGGCTGTGTGGAGAACCCTTCTGCTATTTAAAAATAAATCTGCTCACCGTTACTTCTCCTTTTACCCAGTCCTCGATCGACGACAAAACGAAACAGCATCCTGAACACCTTAACGACTTGTTAAAATAACAAAATCTTAAAACGCTATAAACCTGTACAGATTGAGAATAAAATCCGCCTGCACTGGAGTTCCCGCGAAACAGATCTTCAAAAAGAGGAAACAAAAATCCCGCTAATCTCACGTTCCGCTTTCTCATTGGTGCAGAGTGCAAGCCGCGCCTTTTTTAAAAAAAAACGTCACTTCCTGTGAGATGGCGGTCAATGAGAAACGGTGCGGTTTATTTGACGAGAGTAATTTGTGTACCCACCCACATTCCGACCTATCACATATCCCTCTCTATGATTGGCTAGCACTATCCCGCTTTCTGTGCCATGATTGGCTTGTAGTCGAGACTCTCGAGCAGTCCGCCAATCACAGCTCTGCTTAAGTGGACGCCATGTTATTTTGGGATACGGGTGTGAATAATATAGCATCGAGCTGCATTCATGCAGCTAGTTTGAAAATAAAGTAAAGTTACAGAAATAAATCCGCTCTTGTGGAATAAAATGTCTCTTTCAACTGCGCGCTCTTTCTTATTGGAGGCTGGATACGGGGAACAGGAGTTAGACGCTAATTCGGCTCTCATGGAGCTGGACAAAGGTCTGCCGTTTCGATGCTAACAAAATTATCCAAAGCTAACTGTTAGAGTTATCGTCCCTATTAGCTTTTTATACATGCATTCTATATAAGTAGCTAATACTTCCTGAAATAACCACTTCCTGAAATATTAACTGTTTTTGCTTGCTAGGTGTTATAGCACAATATTGTGGAGCATGTTATCTGCTACAGTCGTTTTATTCATAAACTAGAGGTTCACTTCATGACCATTCAATCAGTTGTCACATGTAACAAAAACATGATAAAAATAGCTTCTCTCTAGCTGAGGATGATGAAAACGTGGTATGGCACCATATGAGCTAGTAAGAAACATTTTCAGGGGAAAGTAGCCAGTGCAGACTCAGTAAGTCGCGAAAACTCGCCTGATGACGTGGGCTAGGTTCCACATTCCTTGAAAAGTCATGATGGTTTGCATGTCAAACCCTTTTACGTGTAAAACAAAGAGTCACTGAAGACACTAAAGGTGCTTTCATGTCTGCAGTGTTTAGTCGGTTAGAACTGAACCCTAGTGTGATTTCTTTTTTGGTGTGCTTCGTTTGTAAATACAGCAATGGCAAGAGATTTTACGCTCACATGAGGTGGTTTTACAGAAGATTCGATAAAGTAATGTTTCGCAAAACTTAAATGGAAACACAGTTAAGTCGCATGACATGAAGAGCAAATGAAAGCTATTTGAAACAAGAGCACTATCGTGAGAAGAGAAACAGTCATGAGAGGAGAAAACCCAGCTTTAATCTCATAGCATCACTCAGTGGAAACAGATTATTCGAAATTACGTTTTGTCGGATTTTTAAAAAATATCGCTTTGATTTCGCACGAGACTGCAATGGAAGCGTAGCTAGTGAGGAGGTCCCAGTACGCCTTCAATCAAACCCAAGCGCAAAATCGACTAATCGTCCTAAATCGACTTAAAGACAGGAAGTGATCCAAACATGCTGTGAATTTTGGTTTGTGGAAGAAATATCTCTGTGGATGTGAGTTGCTAAAAAGAGTCGTGAGGTGCAAACTGAGCCAAAAGACAAAGCTACCTGCAGTTTAAATGTGACCGTATCCACTGACGTGTCTGCTTTTTATATTACCAAACCTGCCAGCCTGTACACATTTTGTGTAAGAGCTCCTCAACTTTAGATTAAAGTATGTTAATACTATTTATTATTATTTAAAAATATGCAAGTCTTTTTCTTCCCAATGAAATGGGAGAAGAGCCAGTAGACTTATGCGTTTGGAACAATTTGTGGAGGAGTTTAGTTCTGGATGGTTAAATTGTTTACTGCAGTGTTTTAAAATGGAAAATCTTTCTTAATTCATAGCTATGATGTGAGATGGAGAGCTGTATTGAGCACTGGACTCTTGCTAGTTTTGTTGCTAGACTGTTAATAAATTTGCTACTAGGGGTCTAAAATGTCACCAAAACAAAGCTTGCTAAAAAATACTGTAGTAACCTAACCAGCACCACCTTACGTTTACAGTGCGGTCTGTCTTCTTTTATTTTTTCTGTCTGTCGATAAGGAGGATTGCACAAAATCTGCCAAACTGATTTCCATTAATCTTGGTGGCAGAGTTTTGCATGGGCCAAGGAAGAACCCATTAAATTCTGGCGCCGATCCAAATCATGGGCAGGATCCACGAATTTCGTTTCTTTTTTGCTAATGTTGCGAGATACGGTATTTGGGTTTTTGATGGACATCTGTACCGACCAGTGCCATACATCTTAAAATCCAGCAGATGGCAGAAAGGTTCAGTAGTGACAAAACATAGCCAAGGTAGAAATATGATGACGTATCCCGACATATAAAGTGGTTGCTTTGCAGATTTGGGTGAGCTATTGTCCCTGGAGGAGGTCTGCACTCTCAGAGTGTCTTAGTGTTTAATGGAATACACATGTGGATGTGATGAACATCGCTGTGTGTCGTGATTATTTATTGAGAATGAGCGTGTTCACACCTCATATAACAAATGTGGTTTTAGCTCTAGTGTCCAGCTCTAACAGAGAAGTGATTCTGATACTACTTGCTAATTTTGCTTTCCTGTCTCCAACTCAAGGCCTGAGGTCGTGCAAACTGGGGGAGCAGTGTGAAGCCGTGGTCCTCTTTCCCAAACTGTTCCAGAAATATCCCTTCCCCATCCTCATCAACTCAGCCTTCCTGAAACTGGCCGACATTTTCAGACTCGGGTACGTATTCATCAGGACGTGATGTGATGGTTCAAAGTTTTGAGATTTTAGGATGGCTGCCAGTACACTTCTTAACTGTTTGGAAATGTAATGACATGACTAGTTAATCACATACACCGATTACAGCTGTAAGGAGAATTCTGCATGACTGCTGGTTATTTTTGGCTCATAATCTCATTTATGGTCAATTGAAATCTTGAAGAGAAACTTACTTTATTTAAAACTTTCCACAGGAACAACTTCCTCCGGCTGTGTGTGCTGAAAGTGACCCAGCAGAGTGAGAAGCACCTGGAGAAGATCCTGAACGTGGACGAGTTTGTTAAAAGAGTCTTTTCTGTCATCCACAGTAACGATCCTGTAGCCAGAGCCATCACACTCAGGTACACAGAGCAATCAGGTGGCGTTAGACATGCATGTACCATCCTGACATTGCTTGTTTACATTCATTACATTTGTAGCTCCAGCCTCACACAGCTAATGTATCAGAATCACGGTGTTACGTTGCACAATACTGTTATGACGTTTGTGAGGTAGCCAACTGTAAGCTGAATGTAAACATGGCTGTATTTGGTGAAAGTGTGTCTTCGTATTTGACTCAGAATGCTGGGCAGCCTGGCGTCCATCATCCCCGAAAGGAAGAACGCCCATCACACCATTCGCCAGAGCCTGGACTCGCACGATAACGTGGAAGTGGAGGCTGCCGTCTTTGCAGCAGCCAGTTTCTCATCCCACTCAAAGTAAGAGCCGTGAGATTCACACGCTCATGTTAAAGGTGCTGCACCTATGTTTGTCAGTTTCAAGTGTTTTTACGTAGTGTTCTACGTTTATTAGTTGTTGTATTTATTATTACAAGCAAACAGTGAACGAGCTGTAATATGTGATGAGCTGTTTGTGTGCCGTTTTGCCGCTGCAACGGTTTTTATTTGAATCCAAAGTCCAATCCAAATTATTATTTTTTTTTTCAGAGACTTTGCAGCAGGAATTTGCAACAAGATCACTGAGATGATTCAAGGTAAAAATTGTTCACTGAATATTTAGCATGGTTTTGAATATGTTTTCATGTCAATGGAAGGATTGGCACAAGGATAGTAAAACCTGTGTGTGTGTGTGTGTGTGTGTGTGTGTGTGTGTGTGTGTGTGTGTGTGTGTGTGTTTTGGTCAGGCCTGGCCACTCCTGTGGAACTGAAGCTGAAGCTGATCCCTATGCTCCAGTACATGCACCATGATGCCGCCTTGGCCTCCCGGAGCAGGGAGCTGCTGCAGGAGCTCGTATCCTCGTACCCCTGCACACCCATGGTGATAGTTACGCTGCACACCTTCACGCAGCTTTCTCTCTCTGCTCTCATCCACATCCCCAAACAGGTGTGTTGAATCGCCTCTCTTACTGCACTCCACACTAATACACTGCTGAATTTGGGGCACAGTTTTTTAAGCAGTACTGACATTAAAATATACAATATGTAAATTAAACATTCCTGGCATTACCTCAGCACTGCTGAATTCTCAAACCTCATTGGTCAGAAGCTTTGAGTTAGTGTTCAACAGCAGCAGCTCTGAGTGTAGTTCCAGGTACAAGGTAAATCATAGTAATATACAATATACGGCGACACGGTGGTGCAGTGGTTAGCACTGTCGCCTCACAGCAAGAAAGTCCTGGGTTCGATCCCCGGGTCACCCAGGGTGCCTTTCTGTGTGGAGTTTGCATGTTCTCCCTGTGGGTTTCCTCCGGGTGCTCCGGTTTCCTCCCGCAGTCCTAAGACATGCAGATTAGCTCAACTGGCTACTCTAAATTGCCCATAGGTGTGAATGCGAGCGTGTATGGATGTTTGTCAGTGTTGGCCCTGTGGTGGATTGGCGACCTGCCCAGGGTGTAAGCTTGGAGATTGCTCCAGCTTTCCCGCGACCCAGACGGATAAATTGATATAGATAATGGATGGATGGATGGATGGCTTTAACAAAGTATCACTGTATTCACATCAGGCCATATCAACCCCATTCCAACTGTGATTATTTTCCTATAACAGCTTATTAGTTGTATTATTTCTGTTGCAGATCGAGTCGCTTCTGCAGTATCTGAAGGAAGACCCGAGAAAAGCAGTAAAAAAACTCGCCATTCAGGACCTGAAGCTGCTGGCTAAGAAAGCGCCTCACATGTGGAGCCGAAAGAACATACAGGTGAGAACTTTCACTGAAGTGGGGATCATAACGGCTGGATGATATGTGTTTTAACTAGGCATGCGGGTACGCCAGATTGCTGCCTCGTGTTCCCTGACGTCTTTTGTATCGTCGCTTGTGCACGTCCTCAAACATTAACCCCTGCGCTTTTGCCTGGTGCAGTCGCAGCATAAATAGTAAATTTCCTTTTCAGCTCACAGCACTGACTGAACAGTATTATT
Source organism: Notoglanidium macrostoma (assembly GCA_030068235.1). Lineage (NCBI taxonomy): Eukaryota > Metazoa > Chordata > Actinopteri > Siluriformes > Auchenoglanididae > Notoglanidium > Notoglanidium macrostoma. Next base: position 9,671,994 of record JAQQZR010000020.1, on the reverse strand, counting down.
TGGTGGTTAGTGATTAATCAGTTAACTTTTAGCAGTGCTTTTTTATGTGTGTTTTTGTCTTATTTTATATTTTTTAATGAGCTGTAGAGATTCTTTTAGTGAACTTAGTGTGTGTGTGTGCGTGCGTGTGCGTGTGTGTGTGTGCGTGTGTGTGCGTGTGTGTGCGTGTGTGTGCGTGTGTGTGCGTGTGTGTGCGTGTGTGTGCGTGTGTGTAGATGTTGTGTGAGAGTGCCCTCAGTACCCCGTATGATGGTCTAAAACTAGGCATGGCCTCAGTCCTCTCTACACTCTCTGGAACCATCGCCATCAAGCAGTACTTCAGCCCTACCACAGGTAACGTGCGCGCGCACACAAATATATCCAAACGTGAGCGTTCCATAGTTTGTCAATCAGGGTTTTCAGGGACTTAACACAGTTTTGCTAAGGCTGCAGCTTAAGCAGATTCGTTTTTTTTTAAATCATGTTTTGCTCATCTTTCAGGTTATTTGTACAAGGAAGGAATTTCATGTTTAAGTACCATTTCTCATTACTTTTACATGCTGTATAGTGCAGCTATGACTGGGTTCCTTTCTAGCATTGATTATATCCACAGCGTATGCGTAAACATTTCTTCATTTTGATTAGCTCTCAGTGTAAGCGCCTATCTTCAAAATTAACCGGATAATTGTATTCGTTGCTTTCAGGTGAATCCCCACCATCTCCTCACCTGACTGACATTGTCAAGCTGGCGCAGGAGTGCTGCTACCATAGCAACCTGTCCGTGGCGGCCCACGGCGTAACTGTGCTCGCTAACGTCGCCATCTCCTGCCCTGAGAAAGGTAGTGCATTAACACACAAAGCCCGTGAGCTTTCACGCTGTCTCAAATCGCACAATTTATATCGTTTTTGCAGAACTCAGTCAGGTGTACTGTACAGATTTTAAAAATGACATTATAAATGGAGCCAGAATACAGCTGCACTGTAGACACGGGTGCAACATGTTAAGCTTAAAGGTTTATTGGGGTTGTAAAATGTGCAGTTATTGCTTTGAAGTTATATGATTCACATTTGTAGCAGAATTATTATGCGAATTCTATTTGACGTTTTATTTACTTTGTAGTAAATCCATATCTGGAAATTGTTTTATATATCACATCTGTGGTTCCTTCATGTACTCAATCCACTGCAGGAATCATTGTTCCCTAATGAGTGTAAGAATATAGTGCATTCTGTGTTGTGTAAGACATTAAGCCAGTGTTCCTCCAGTCTTACTTCTGGTTCTCATCCTTAATAAAGCACATTGTAGACTTTCCCCCTGTCTTATGTTTTTTCATCGTGTCTCTGTATTTTTCTTGTTGTGTAGATGTTGTGCAGTTGGAGCAGGACACGGTGATGGGGATGGAGTCCTTACTGTTGCTGTGCAGTCAGGACGACAGTGCGTCCGCTCAGGCCACGCTAAAAGTATGTACACACACGTTACACTTTACAGCGCACCTCCTTTCTGTGAATGTGCATTTAAAATTCATGAGCATTTGGCTCATTTTTCCAAAACATTTTTATGCGTTGTTTTTCTTCCCAAATACCAGGAAATGTAAGATTTGTATATTCTGTAGCAAAGTCTTAAAGGTCCACTATGTAGGATTCACATAACTGAATACCCGCCCCTTACCCCCTCCTCCCTTTCCAAAAGTGTATTAGAACGTACGGCGGCCGTCAGGTGCCTGGAGAATACTTCCTAGTACTTACTTTCACGCTCGCTTTGCTTTTTACGTGCTAAATAATTATGATTCTCCATTTTCCAAAATTTGGCTTCTCAAACCAATACACACTCATTCCTTTATTTCGTCTTCCTTGTGTTCCTTTCTTCTTCATTCTTCTTCCTGTGCTTCCTGCTGGATTCATGTTGTCGTTTGTAAAAATGCGAAATGCAGAAGGCGCTCTCTGGATGTTTGTCCGTTCTGGGCTAATGTAGCAACATGGCCGCTTCATAGAGGTGGACTCGCTCCCTATGTAGATATAAAAGGCTCATCCTAAGCTTACAAAAACACAATGATTCGTAGTCACAGGTAATTATACACTAATGATAACATACTTATGAATTCCTTAAGTATATTATGGAATACAGTAGACTTTGTTTCTGCTTACAGATACCCTCAAAATCCTATATAGTAGACCTTACATATTTTAAATTACAGTTAAAGTAGCATGAAAAAGTAAACAGAAATCTTCACACCTTTCCACTGATTGACAGGTTTTAATACTTTTAATAGGTTTAAAGCTTCATGCTTTATTTGCACTTCATGGCTGATGATCACCTGTTCTCTTTGTCTCTTTAAGGTCTTCTGTCTTTCTCTCCTCTCATGCTATCCTGCTTTTGTCGTGCGCTCTCTCTCTCTCTCTCTCTCTCTCTCTCTCTCTCTCTCTCTCTCTCTCGCTTCCTCTTTCACTTTTTCTCGTTTTCTTCCTAGCTTGCGTTCTCCCCTTTCTCGTCTTTTTTTGCTTTCAATCTACCTCTCATTCTCTCCCTCACTCTTTCTGTTTCTCTCAGTTAAAGTGTAATGTGCTTTAGTTAATGACTGATTTAAATGTAGTATTGTCATAATTATTACAAGGAGAACTGTACTAATACTAATAATGAAAATATATTTTTAGATATAGATAATACCAGTTCAGTTCTTACAAACTCTCTCTCCCTCTCCCTCTCTCTCTCTCTCTCTCTCTCTCTCTCTCTCTCTCTCTCTCTCTCTCTCTCTCTCTCTCT
>JAQQZR010000020.1:9647164-9666593 GCA_030068235.1 Notoglanidium macrostoma | reverse complement strand
CTCTCTCTCTCTCTCTCTCGCTCTCCCTCTCTCTCTCTCTCTCTCTCTCTCTCTCTCTCTCTCTCTCTCTCTCTCTCTCTCTCTCTCTCAGACGGTGCTGGTGTGTCTGGTAAGGATGTTGAGGGCGCGTCCTCTCCTCAGTCAGGTGTGTGTGGAGTTCCTCTTGGCCCAGCTACATCACTCCTGTGACTCAGCATGCATTGCTATCTGTCATGCTCTGGCTGCCATCGTTACTCAGCTGCCCGTGTTGGGGGAGAGCATGCTGGGAAATCTGCTGGAGCTGTACAGCAGTGCCACTCACAGGAGCTCTGATAAACAACAGGAACTTTTGGTTGGTGATTTCACTGAGAGAAATAAATTGCTCATCAGAAGTAACGTTTTAGAAAGTAATTAACACTTTATTAAGAATATTAAGGTGGCACAATGTTTAAGCACGAGCTGTTATTAAATATTTAAATAATGTTGTCTTCCACTGAATCTGTTTCTCAGGTGTGTTTGGCCACAGTGGTGTTTGTGGCGAGTCAGTCGTCTCTGAGTGCTGAGGTAAAAGCCGTGATTCGAACGCAGCTGGAAGCCACGGCTAACGGCTGGACCGTCTACCGCATTGCACGTCAGGCCTCGCGCATGGTGAGCCGCTCACTCGTTTTAATACTGAGGCATCAGTTCAGTAATTAACGCTTGGTTTAAGGACCGGTTCAGGGGAAAGAATAGTCTGTGGGTTTCTGTAAAATGATGGACTTGTAGATAATACATAGGGTGTGGTTTTATACAAACCTTGTACATTTAGTGGAACTAAATAGTAATAGATAAAATCTCAGAGCCGAATGCAGCGCTGTTCCGCCCTAAGAAGACGCTTGGAGCATGACAGACTACCTGATGCAACATTTAGAAGCACTCTGAAGAAGTACAGACTTTTAGTTGGCTGATATAATCCTGTCTGCCTAAAGAGCAGAGCTGTACTTGCTTACAAAATATTCAACTTCCAAATATGAGAATTTCTTTTTAGAAATATTAACTCTCCGTTTATTAAATATAGCAACTTTTTAAATCTTGAGAAGAATTTAATCATCTTCTTTCGGCTTATTCCCTGTTCGGGATCACCACCAGCGGATTGTCTGACGTCCGCTTCATCGGCTTGGGGTTTTTCCTTCCTGACGCAACCCTCCCAATTCATCCGGGCTTGGGACCGGCACCACGAAACACTAACTGTGCCCCCTAGAGGCTGGGACCATTCAATCTCACACCTATGGGCAATTTAGAGTAGCCAGTTAACGTAATTCAGATGTTTTTGGACCGAAGGAAATCGGAGTCACAGGAGGAAACCCACGCATGCACGGGGAGAACATGCGAACCACACAGAAAGGCACCCTGGGTGATCCGAGGATCGAACCCGGGACCTTCTTGCTGTGAGGCGACAGTTATGAATAGAATTAGAAATGGGATGTTGTACTGGCCAAGTCTTTATATTTATTGTACAGGCACCTGATTGCTCTTCCTGTAAAGAATAAATAGTAAGATTATTATTTAACTCTTGTTGCAGGGCTGCCATGAATTCTCCAGAGAGCTGTATCAAAGTCTGCGCACACGCGTTGCCTCTGAACACTTCTACTTCTGGCTGAACGCGCTGATGGAGTTCTCACAGGCCGAGCACTGCCTGACCGGTCTGACTGACGGAGACTACAGCGGAGCCATCAGTGCCATCACCGATGCTCTCCAATCCTACCAGAAAGGCTTCACTTCCCTCACGGTCAGAGTCTACATCTTAGACATCTTAGCATCTAGCAATCCAGCTGTTGAGATTTGTTTAGGCCACAAACCTTTGCACTTATAGAACACATTTCTATTAAAAAAAAAAGTTATTGACTTTACTGATGATTGGATTACAGCTATGTAAATTCTGACAAGTAGGTTGATGACTACAAGGACTTAGTAATAAATAATAATAATTTGGGTTGGGATTTTTCCACAACTGTAGTTACTCTATGGTAATCCTCCATGTGACTCAAGGTTTGGCACGAGAAGGAACTTTTATTTTGAAATCCCGTCAGCGCCACGGCAAGAGAGCCATGGGGACTTTTACATTTGAAATCCTGTTTGAGCCACAGCGAGTGAGCCGTGGTGAGCGAGCCACCACGACAGAGTCTCCTGTTCTTACACTCTATACTCTTGTGTGATTTGCCCGGATACCTTGTGCGAGACTTGGCTGAGAGAGCAGTGGCGATGAGGCTGCGCTCCTGAGAAACAATTTAGAGAGGAGGAGTCATTCTAAATATAACATTATTAGTCACCTTTGTAAATAATAAAGGCATAGCAGCTCTGCTAATATTTATATATGAATAAATCATATTGTACTGATGCAAAGATGTCAGAAATGATTTCATCCCGAACGGTTTCCGGTGTTTTTTTTAATTAGTACTTAATTAATTTTCGAATCGGGGTAGCTGCATCATGAATTTTTAAATCCAGTGCCAATTGATCAATCTTACTGTTCCCAGTGTGCACTGTCTGCAGTTTTATGTAGTGTATAGTTTTGTACATAATTTGAAGCCTTGCTATTTCATAACTAAGTAAAAACTTTACAGAGCACTGAGTTTTGCGTGTGTGTATTGTGTGTATCCAGGCTGCAAGCACCCCCTTGAGTCCTCTGATATTCCAATGTGATTTTGTGAAGCTGCGAATTGACACGCTGCAGGCTCTGGCCCAGCTTATCTGCACCTGTAACAGTCTAAAGACGAGTCCTCCACCTGCCATCGCTGCCAGCATGGCTCTGTCCTCCGGGAGCGAACTGCAGCGCTGCGGACGCATCTCTCAGCAGGTTCTACACACAAACACACTTGTAAACAAAAACATTTATACTCGTGAGTTGTCTTCATTTTTTAAATATTTTTAACACATTTCAAACATTTTTAACTGAACCCTCACACTATTACTACAGCATTTAATCTGGTCCTGTTTGAATGTTGGGCTTAGTAAGTGTGTACTATTAATGTTCTCACTACAAATGAATCAGATTGAGTTGGAAGGGAATTATGGTAGGAAATGCATCATATCTTTCCAACTATTAAATTAATAAGATGTCATTTGCTCTTACACAGATGAAGCTCTCCATGGATGAATTCCAGGGTCTTGCCAGTCACTACGCTGATTTGTACCAGTCTTCCTTTGACGCTGATTCAGCTACACTCCGAAATGTTGAGCTGTATCCTTTAGGGCAAAGACAGACTATAGTAAGAGAGCAATGTGAGAACATGTTACAGGTACAGGCATGAAAGCTGTGTCCCAAATTGGTAGACTGAGTCAGTGTGTTTGCTAGTATTAAAATCCTTCAGTTATGGCAATTATAAGAGACCAGACCATGATCAAAACCTCTGGAGTTTTTAAAATTTTAGTTCTTAACCGCTTTTCGTGATCACATTCAAAATAAATCTGAGCAACGTCTGACAGTATTTGGTGCCATTTAATCCAAGACAAAATGCAACGGTTTCCCTCAACTCATTTATTAGCCATCAGCAGAGCTGCCTGCTTATATCCTATGTGATTGAGGCTTTAATACTCAACCCTCACAATGCCAGGTAAGAGTGAACACACATGTACAGAACTCATGTAAACATGCGTTTAACTAGGACAGAATCTTTATTGCCATGTAACGGGGTTAGGAGAAATCTTTGTTGATGTTACGTACCAACCAATGTGAAGTATTTTATTTTTTTTAATTCTAATATCTGAATGTCCCCAAGGACCTTACAGAAATCTGTCACACTATAAACTCTGACCACTTATAACTGCATAGTAATATGACTTTAAATAATAATATGCGATGAATGAATGTGGCTTTACTATAGAGTATATTATTGATGCTTTATTGGCATCAGTTCAACTGCCGATTACTTTATTGGATGTAGATTTGTACCTGTATTGATTTATCAGTTCTTGCTTGCATGGTCAGTCTGTTTGCATCTGAGCAATCTGGTGAACGGTAACCAGAAAATGCTACCTAGTGCACAGAACGTCATGTCTGTCATGGGTAGGTGGATCCATGTCAGCTTCCACAAGTCCATTTGTCCTTGTGCATTTTCTGTTAGTTCTGCATGAGTGGTGAACAAGCATGTGACGATTCTCCCAATTCACGATTCGACTCAACTCAATATTGGGTTCACTCTCATTTCACCATGATATTTAAAAAGAAAGAAAATTAAATATATATATATTTTTTTATTTTCCAGTTCATCAACTTAAATATTCCTTTTGTTAAATGAAGCAATATACCTTTGTTTCATTTTCTTAAAAACTATCAATAATTATTTACAAACATTTGTAAAGGTTGGAGTAAAATATAATAGCCTAAATTCCTTTTATTAAAAATGAATTTTTAAATCGTTTTGATCATTTGTGACTGCTGTAGTCAGGCTTAAACATAAAACAGCTACCTTTCTACCTTTACCCATTTGCTTCTCTTTCTTTAGCTTTTGGCAGACTGTGAAATGACAGCTTGTAAACTTAATCGCACAAAAGCTCTTTTCCATGGTTTAGACCTGTGTTACTTCCCCCTACAGTGACATTAAGTGTATTCCTAGTATTATATGTTATTATAATTAATGCAATTACAGCTAGGAAAAAACGAAGAGATGAATATAGTTCATTATTATTTCCATTGATTCGAATCGTCATAATTTTATATCGACATACAATATGTCGTTACTTGCCTAGTGCTGAAAGAACCTGGGATTCTTGGACTGAAAGATGCTCCTCAAGCATGCGCTCTAGAATATTAGTACTGTTCATTTGGAGTTTAAACAGTGTTTAACATTTCTACCTTAACGCTTGATATTTAATATAACAATCACATTGGGGTCCAACAAACCTTTTTATTACTTCACCCTTTTATTCTCTGGGTGTATGGTGTACCATATATAATATGAAGAAATATTGTTAATATTCCTTTTACTGTGTACAGCTTGGTAATCCTGCAATGTAAGCACTGTTTTTTCAAGTCATTGCACTGGTTTATTTGTCCCAGTTTGCAGGATTTTGGTCCTCTGAGTTCAGTTCAGGCAGAGAGCAAGTACGAGCGCAGGATGCAGTCTGTGTTCAACCTCGTTCTGGAGGAAGTAGAGTCACTGAGCAGGAAGCACCCTCCTGTTTCTTACCTGGTAAATACAGAAGCAGCTGCTTGAGCCGCCTACATATAAACCTAGATTTTCTGATTATTAATAATAATGTAGGAAGTGCTTAGAATGTCCACTGTCATTGAGAACGTCTTTCTCCTTCTGTTTCTCTTCAGCACACCGGCTGTCTGTGTGACGCCGTCATCGCTCTCCTCAAAGTCCCACTGTCCTTCCAGAGATACTTCTTCCAAAAACTGCAGTCCACCAGTATCAAAGTGAGTCACTTCTCTACACTGTTTACACATGATTAAAGAACGCTTAGTCGTTACGATATCAGTAATCAAGTGCGCAGTGATCCAGATGGTGCTTTTTAGTGTAGTGACTCTGTTGTAAGAAAACATTATTCCATTTGTAATGCATCTGTAATTAGCGGTTATAATGTAAAGTTTATATAAGATTATTTGTAAAAGATAATTATATTTCCTTCATAACCAGTGCTTTTATTTCATTACAATGTTTGCTTTCCTGTCACATGTGGTCACATGCCTATTAGCAGATATTATCGCTTCTAGTCTAGTATTATATAAAATAATTATATGATTTTCCAATATATTTATCCCAGTTCTGACCTTCCACCTTCCTAGCTAAGTTGAATTCAGCATCAGTCTTACAAGCTGTGACCTCATTTCCTGTTTGCTCCCGCAGCTGGCTCTGTCTCCATCCCCTCGGACGCCCAATGAGCCGATCCCTGTCCAGAACACGCAGCAGCTCACGCTAAAGGTTGAGGGAGTCATTCAGCACGGCTCCACTCCCGGCCTCTTCCGCAAAATCCACTCGGTCTGCCTGAACGCCAGCGCCACGCTGCAGTCCAAACCTACTCCTGACTTCAAGGTGGGGTTAAGGTCCCAAATCGTGATCATAAGCTTCTGCTCCAGCTTGTAATCTTATATTATTTGGAAGAATTGCTGAAGGGAATCCATGAATGGAGATCAAGAGATTCTGGTGAAAGTCTGTTCATTATTCATCAAGATCAAATTACTCCTATAAGCAAGGAGATAAAATTCATGTCTTTACTAAATCTTGGTGTCCAAATACTCAGTCTGTTATTTGTAAACAGGTCAGGCGGTAGAAGGTAAAAAGATTATATCAGGATGCGTTTTAAACCTCACATAGCTTTCAGAGGTAACGCAGTGTGTAAGTTTGTAATTGCATTTTAACACACTCTCGTCAAGTTTCCTTACTAGTTGAAAACATCACGAGTATCTAGAGGAACACACTTGACCTCAGCAGGAAGAAAAATGTAGCCAAAACGATTCTCGGGCAATATTTGTACGGTCTAATTCAGGACATTTTTGTAATAAAGATAGTCTGCTGTTGAGAAAGCTCTTGCTTTAAACACAGGAGTCATAAAACTGAATTAGTGATTGGTTAATTCTGCAGTGCTGCTGCGCTTGTGTGCATTTAATTGGCCAAGACAACATTTCTGTAATATTACTAGTGAGTTAAATCTGTAGAATATTTGTGTACCTGGTGTAGTTAATGGCTAAAGCAGAAAGTGATTAAAACACTCCTGTTAAGCTAGTCACCGAAAAGAAAAGTACTATTGTTTACTACTTTAGTATTTAAGATGCTATATTTTTTTTATCCCTTCAGCTTGTCCTCGAACGGATCTATTTCCTTTTCCCAATCAGTAATAAAGCAGATGGAGTCAGGAGTTCAGCTAAGGTGAAATGTAGCGAGGAAGTCGAGGAAGTCGAGAAAGGTGTGGTGTAAACAGAACCTATAGTGAAGCCATGAGCTCAACATGGACACTTCCTGCACTCAAGGGCTTTTTATGCAGTGAGGCTGCCGCTGCATTAGGACTACAGTGAGTGGCTCAGAGCTCTGATATTACACCACCATTACATGTCTGTAACGATCAAGTTTCACGTCAGGGACTGTGTGAATCGTGAGAATCAGTCACGGAGATGTAACTGGAAAATATAGCAGACTTTAAAGAAGTTCATTCACCACAACGTAGGATAAAACAGCAACTGCAAATATATTTTCTTCCCCTTTCAAGTGGAGTAAAGCAACATGTTTTGAAACACCAGAATGCAGCTATATGACATTTGCAGGAAGACAGTCAGAGGAAATAAAAAACAGCTTTGGTTGAAGTATACTTGAGGACCGTCACGTTTGATTTACGGAGTTAAAGTTAATAAATAAATGTACAAATGTCTGATGTGTAAAACTGAATGTGAAGAATGGTGCGAAAAAAGGGATTGTTGAGGAAATGAGTGGTCCACTGTGTAGGCTTGGAATATAGTATTCATTAGTTTATCATTAAGAGTCATTGTGTTTTCATAAACTTGAACGAACGAGCTTTATATCTACCTTTGTTTGTAAATAAAAAAGTGAATAATTTAAAAAACAAATGTAATAAAAAGATGGCATGATGGCTGCAAAATCTCAGAAAATATTGTATTCATGATGATGATGTCCTGTCTCCCAGCCATAACTCCTTCATATTCCTTTAGATTCCTCTCGAGTCCAAAGCCAACGAGATCGAGCAGCAGGTGGAGCCTCATAACGATTACTTCAGCACTCAGTTCCTGTTGAACTTCTGCGTGCCGGGGAGCCACAGTGTGACGGTGGAGGCGTGTGTGGTGGATGAGAGCGGGGTACAGTGGAAAACCGGGCCCAAGAGTACAGTGAGCGTAAAATCCATGGAGGATCCGTTCTCACAACAGCTCCGCCATCAACAGGCTGGGGCTCAGGCAGCTCAGCGCAGCGTCACCGCCCGCTTCCAGTGACGCCTCAGCCTTGTGTTTGTACTTCATCCCTCTACAGGTGTCCGTCAGTGACACCTGCACTCTTGGTCCCGGGTTCACACTCAGGTTTGGCTCTGTCGCGTGGACTTGCTGTTATAGGAAAATGATCAATGATGCCGTTAGTCGATAACATGTTAGAGCTAGTGCGTTAATATAAACCTTCTGACCAACTGCGAATTCTACATTCAGACATGTCTACATTCTACTGTATAACTGATGACCGATTTCCTTCTGTTTAAAGAAGCAGTTTGTCATTTTTGCGCTTCATGCTTGCCTATGAGGTAAAAGAAAAGCAAGGAAAACTTCCTACCCCTCCAGATCGACCCCACCCTCCTCTGTCGAAACCATGTACGCCCTTTTATGGGCGAAAGGAAGACGTGAGCAATTCTCTCTCAGAAGGAGACGGAGCCAATTTACAGACCTGGAAAAAAAAAAGCCCTGCTTCTTTGATACTATGTGATTACAGGTTTTGAAAAAAATGTTACAGACTTGCAAGTTTAAACTGTTCTGAATAATAAAAAAGTATTTTATGAATGTGGTTTGTTCCTTTAATTGCATTTGAATTCATACGGGGGGAGAAAAAGAACAAAATCCCGATTGCTTTCTGAAGCACTGTGTCGAATTTATACGAAATAAGCAGCCAGTTGAAGGAGCACAGAAGATCGAACAGTCTGCTTTGTGATGCAAGTGTGATTTCTTTACAAAGTACAGGTCATGATGTTTTTGCATCACTATACCTGTCAAAGCAAAATGCACACAATTGTAATCAGGTAAGTTTGATCAAATATGCATTCAGAATCAAAACTTTTCACACTGCAATTTACTCATGGGTAAGAAAAATTCATATTTTAAATATCATCCCTTCTACCATGCAGTCTATTTAATAAGCATAAGGTTGAGGATGGGATCTCCGGATCTGTACAACCTGTTCTGTGAAGCATCTTTGGCTCATGTTGTGCTTCATGTACAGTGTATTCTTCTGCCAGCTGTTCGGTCACTTTGCTGTCTGTAGATAACTCATGAGGTGTCGAGTTAATCAAACTTCTGGAATTGTTCAGTTGAAGAGGATGGAGATCATTGCTGTGCACTCCCAGTCATGCCTACACCCTGAAACACTTCAGCTGCCACTTTTTGCATCTATTTCAAGCGTAGCAACTGTTCTACATTCTGTTCCATAAACATAAGGCTGAATATGGAGGAGCGATGTGGAATACATTCTCTGATGAAACTGCAGCCAGACTCTGCTTGCTTCTACTGATGTTATTTTGACATCATACAGTACAAAAACTCTTTGTGGATGATTTGGATGGAGACACAGTCTGAGAATGCATACACGTGAGTGTTGTGAGTTGCATATTGATTTAAATTGTACATCAAAAAAGCATGTAGGGGACAAACTGATATAATTTTTTTTCTTGTTTTAGTTTTTTTTTATTTTTATCATTGATATCTTTATTTATTTTGTTGTAGCATAGCATAGAGTCATTGTACAATGTTTTTATACAAATTGATCTGTCACTTAAAAAAAGACACTGCAGGTCACTGGCTGATTCTGTGATTAAATCACTGCGACCTCATCTGTTTGATCAAGACTTGAGATCTGAATAGCTGATACCACAAACATTCACAGATCTTTATTTTACTAAAGTATTTTAAAAATATATCATCAGATGTTTCACACTCCCTCAGGAGGCGTGGCCTGGCAGACCCAGGAAAAGAGGTGTGGCTTTTGTGCCTGTCATTCTCAGTACCGTTCCAGTGAAGGACTGATTGTGATATTTCAGTTGAGATATTTAAAGCACACTGTGACGTATTCTATTTAAAACATCAGAACAGGTGTTATAGTATCAGACCTCAGTCCTGGAGAGCCACAGCACTTCAGAGTTCAGTATTTCACTTCTCAGTTCATTATTTTCCAAATGCACACTGAAATACATTGGACCAGTTCTCACACAACTGCACACGTTTAAAATCTACTGTGTAGCAATTCTACACCATGGCTCTTAAACACATGTGCTTATTATTATTATTATTATTATTATTATTATTATCATTGTTGTTGTTGTTGTAGTTGTTGTTATTCTGGCTTCTCCTATAAATTTTGTCCAATCACCACCAAATCTGGATGACAGCAGCATGAGACCAACCGGAGCACCCTGAATCATGATACACATACAAGGAATTTATCATACTTGAGAAAATAAACTGATTTAGTTTGGGCTGTTGGAACAGTTTCTTAGTTATTCAGGTTCCCCGTGTATTTGTTTAGGTTTATCTTTTTATTTGTTTTAAGTGTTATTGTTGATGCATTGTGTGAATTTTTATTGTGGTTTCAAAGCTGAGTGAAAGCATTTCCTATCACTCCAATTGCACTACATATTACTGTTTCTCCTTCTCCAATCCACCTGATTGAACTCAAGATATATTTAAAATATTTTCTGAGATTATTCGGATCTGTTAAAATCCCAAAATGTGCAAATGACTAATTGGAAACTAATTAGTAATGTCGTTCCTTGTTTGGCCGTATGGTGGCGGTAGATGGACTCGCGTTGCTCTGGCAACCCACACAATAGAGAAAACGAAGAAGAAGAATTAAAGCGGAGGAAGAAGAAGAAGAAGAAGAAGAAGAAATAGAGGATCGTTGCGTTTTTAGCTCGACGCTCCTCCATCTGCAAAAATATATGCTTTTCCGTTCATTAAAATGATTTATTCATGTTAATCATTCGCATTTTACGTGACACGTTAGCTGTTTCATCTCTGGAGCAGAAAATAACGGAATTGTACCTTCCTTTTTTTTTTTTTTCTTCGCTCGACCTCGTAGTTTTTTGGAGGGGATTTGACATCAGCGAGCGGCACCATCATCATCACCATCACCACCATCATCATCATCATCATCACCACCACCACCACCACCACCACCACCATCATCATCTTCACCATCATCAACTTGGAGGCCAGAAAGGAGATTCATTCATCTGTTTATTTCATCCTTGGATGCATCGCAGACATTATTATTCCAGCGCTATTGATTAATCGATGCACTGATTGATCGACTGATCGGTTGACTGAAGCAGATGCAGCGGGAAGGGGCTCGCGCACACCGGCGTGGTTGACATGGCAACGACTTACTCAGCGGCCCGGATTATTTAGATGTATACAATCTAATCTATAATAATCATCGTAATCTCCATGTGACTTTGCATCAGTGTGTAGTTTAGCCCAGCTCCCCTCAGCTGGCTCAGTTCTCCTTTCATCGTCCGGCATTTGCACCCACTGTGAGTACTAAAGACGTCTCGAGATTAACTGGATAAATACAGCTAGCTATGCGCACTAATAGATCCGGTTCAGACACAGATTAAATTGTCAGAAATCTCCTTCATTGCATTATTGGTATTATTATTTGCCATGACCTCTACGTTTTATATTATCGTTGTGGACCAATGAAGTCCCCTGTGCATGTGTGCACGTGACCGGCAGATGCTCCACCTCTAATTAGCTTCATTAATGTTGGATTTGACATCATCGTGATTGTAAACAACATTCACTGTCCTAGTCGGCTGTTAACTTGGTTTAGCATTAGTGACCTTGTAAAAGTCTGTAATGTTGCTGTCTTATTGTCAAAAGAACTGCAAAACTCAACACAACTGAAGCTTCGTCTTTTAGTCACACACTAAAGACTGCAGATTTGTCGCCTCGCCGTCAGGTAGGGTTAGTTACACTGCCTGATTAAATTTTAATGGCCTTGACCTAATTATGTGTCCATACACAACTAATTACAGATGTGTTAGCGATACTGAGCCACGCAATGCCGTTGTTAAGTTTGTTGTTTCAGGTGTTTTATGCTAACAGGTTAGCCATTTGCTGTCTGGTTCTTGCTCAACAAAACTTGACTGTTTGCTTCCACAGACTTTTAAAATGTACTTTGTTTCAGTGCCTCAAACCCCCATTAGTTTATTTGTGAGCGTAACAATGATCATTTGATTTGATCCCTTCCAGCACAGCAGTAATTTAATACAGTAAGAGAGTTAATGCTGTTTGGGTTAAGAGCCTGAGATATTGTGGTGGCTTTAAACTTTTAAAGGTTTAGAGCTCGTGCCAGTGTCCAGGCCTGAGGTTGATATCTGGGTATTACACTGAGCAATTAAGATCAGGGACTGGGGCAAATCTGACTGCATGGTTTTGTTGAGAGTAGCGCGTTTCAGATGGTGTAGTTTGGGGATTAATTAAATGTAAAGTGTATTTGGATGTAGGTTGGTCAGAGGTTTGGATGTAGGGGGTATTGGTGTACAGGGCTTTTAGATGTAAGGGGTATTTGTAGTTAGGGCATTAGATGTAAGGGGACATTTGGGTGTAGTGGTATTTGTGGTTGTTGATACTTGGTTGTGAGGACTGTTTGTAGTTATGGGGGTATTTATTTGTGGGTAGTGTTTATGGTTTTGTAGTTGGAGGTGTTTGGGTGTGGGTACATTGTGGTGTGTTTGTAGTGTGGGGGTATTTATTTGCGGGTAGTGTTTAAGGTTTGGTGGTTTTGTAGTTGGAGGTGTTTGTGTGTGTTTGCTTGTGTGGTGTGTTTGTAGTGTGGGGGTATTTATTTGTGGGTAGTGTTTATGGTTTTGTAGTTTGAGGTGTTTGGGTGTGGGTTTGGTTGTGTGGTGTGTTTGTAGTTTGGGGGTATTTGTGGGTGGTGGTTAAGGTTTGGTGGATTTGTAGTTGGAGGTGTTTGGTTGTGTGGTGCGTTTGTAGTGTGGGGGTATTTATTTGTGGGTAGTGGTTAAAGTTTGGTGGTTTTCTAGTTGGAGGTGTTTGGGTGTGGGTAGGTTGTGGTGTGTTTGTAGTGTGGGGGTATTTGTGGGTGGTGGTTAAAGTTTGGTGGTTTTCTAGTTGGAGGTGTTTGGGTGTGGGTAGGTTGTGGTGTGTTTGTAGTGTGGGGGTATTTGTGGGTGGTTACGGTTTGGAGGATTTGTAGTTGGTGTTTGGTTGTGTGGTGTGTTTGTAGTGTGGGGTAAATGTATTTGTAGTTTGGGGTATTGTGTTGTTGAGACATGATTTACACATGATTTTTTTTTGGCAGTACATGAAACAATGTACTTGATATAAATAATTTGTCATTTATAGAACTGCAGATTTATGCATGTCTAAAGGTTCTGGGTATCAGAAAGGAAATATTACTGCTAATGTAAATAATCAGTAGAAACTTCAGATCAGTATGACTTCCCATTCCAGTTCCCGGTTAGTTTTGCGTTTCAAAGTTAGTGTTGGTGGAGATTAGAGTTGGAGGTTAAGGCTCATTTATACTTCTGCATTACTCTGTATCTGTATTATGATGCAAAAAGGGGGAGTTTTTGTGTAAGTGTAGTTCACAGAGGTTCACAGAGGAGCCAGCACGCACCTCCAAAATCTTTTATTGTATTGTGTGAATCTGTGGTACTGCACCTCACCCACCTGCTTATAGGATGAGAAGGTCATTGTATCAAACAGGATTGAGACCTGAACCATGGGCTAGTTTTTGTTTTTTTTAGAGACATGCTTGTCTACTCCTGGCTTTACTCAGCAGAGATACCTCTGGCTGCAGTATTTAACAGCATTTAATGAGATTCATTTCATGGATTTATTTTTGTTCACAAATTCAGAAATTCTCAATACTCAGAAAAAATACTGTATCACTTGTGGCCAGTTACTTGTTCTTCTACTAAAGTGAAATACCAGACTTTTTTTCTGGTTTCCCCCACAGTGCACATTTTAACCTTATGTGCAAGTATGTTGGCAGAGTTGTGTAAATCACTCCTAAGATAATGAGGCTGAGGTTCACACTTGGAGAATAAGTCTTGGAGGCTGACACATGGAGTTTGGGGGATGGGTCTTCGGGGATGAGTCTTGGGGGATGATGAGTAGAGCATGGGTCTTGGGGGATGAGTATTTGAGGTTGATGAATTGAGCATGGGTCTTGGGGGATGAGTCTTTGAGGTTGATGAGTCGAGCATGGGTCTTGGGGGATGGGTCTTTGAGGTTAATGAGTCGAGCATGGGTCTTGGGGAATGGGTCTTTGAGGATAATGAGTCAAACATGGGTCTTGGGGGATGAGTCTTTGAGGTTGATGAATCGAGCATGGGTCTTGGGGGATGAGTCGTGGGGGATGAGTCTTTGATGTTGATGAATTGAGCATGGGTCTTGGGGGATGAGTCTTGGGGGAAGAGTCTTTGAGGTTGATGAATCGAGCATGGGTCTTGGGGGATGATGCAAGATAAAAGGCACTCTTTATCAAATAATGAATATACTCACAGCTGGGCAGACTGGCCTCAGAAAATCTCCACCAGCATTTAGAAAAAACAGGTTATATAACTTTTCACATAGGATGTAGTCTCATGTAATATGATTTTTGGTCTGTAATAACCAATTTCATTTATTAAAAAGGCAAATTACACAAGTTACCCTGCAGTGCCAAGCGCACTCCAACTGCGCTGTTGCTTAGCCATCCTTATCCATGAGGACAATGGCTACTTTTGTATCTTTGCTCACATTCCTACGTACCACTGTGTACAAGTCTTGGAGGTTGGTGCTTCATGCTCAGAGCTTGGAGGTTGACAAGTCTTGGAGGTTAATATTTGGACGCTGAGGCTTGTGTTAGGGTTAGAGATTTATCGTTCCATTAATGAAAATAGTAAGCATATATTATATTATGGTATGGTATAGTATAGTGTGTGTATATATAAATCTTACATGTGCCTTGGTAAGTCTGTGGAATTCTACTGGAGGGAGAGACACAGTTCTCTTCACAATTCTGTCTAAAACATCACACCAGAATCTTCCACAAGTGATCACATTAAGTTGTGATCAGCCACAGCATTTCCAAACATGCGAAACCATTCAGTCAGCCTCGTGTCCTGTGGATGGGGTGGTGTCTTCCTGTTAGAGACCACTCCCATATGGAATCCGAAGAACTTTTACTGATTTGCAGTGACTCTTCATCTAATGGGAGGAATTGACCTCAACCATGACAGTAAAATTCTTAACAAAGCTACCTGATTTCCGTTAACTTGTCACCTATCTGTGTAATTAACCTATTTAGATATTAAACTTTCTTATATGGAGTGACGCGATTTAGGCAGCCTGACATTTTGTACTAAATACTTCGTATTTAAGCTGGCTGTATTGCCAAGCAGTTTGAATCCCATTCTCTAGTTGTACAATTTTTTCAGCTCCTGTGACCCTTTCATAACTTGTTCCTCCCTCTTTGTTACATTTGTCTGCATTTCCAGTAATGGCTAAGTGATCCAACAAAGCGGAGCGTGTCAGTGACTCGCAGGTTAATAATTAAGTCTTCGTGTATAAGGCTGGAACTGATAGAAGCACAGGGTTGTGTGTTTGTCTGTGATTGTCTTTATTCACACTGAGGACCCACACAGAGCCCTGTAGGTGAGCTGTTTGGTTCAGATTAACCTCACTCCGTTGTTTCGGTTATAATTGGGCATGTTGATGTACTCCTTAGTTTATATCCTTATATACTCTGTAATATGCTTAGTTTTGTAATATATGGGAACTATTTTGCTGCATATTTAACATGCCTGATCATTAACTTGACCCTTCATAGGGCTTTGTCTTGTCGATATTTCAGACTTCGCTTTAATTTTATAGGCTTTGTTGGGACTAAAACCTAATCTGACTCTAAAATCTATTATCTTATCTTATCATGCACGCTTTCAAACCTTCTGTTTCATTCAGAAGAAGGCTGCCTACGTAGGCTGCTTTTTCGATAAATAGTATTTCTGTGCAGTTTGTAAACAAGTATGCTTATTCAAAAGGGCAAAACTGTGTCTCGTTTGAGAAATGATCGGAGAATTTGTTTTAGCAGATTTTTAAAACACGATGTGTCAAATTGCAATACAAGATTAGGAAGTTGATGTGTAGTAAAAACATAACATCTGTAAATATAAGTGAAGAT
The DNA here is from genome assembly GCA_030068235.1 of Notoglanidium macrostoma. Lineage (NCBI taxonomy): Eukaryota > Metazoa > Chordata > Actinopteri > Siluriformes > Auchenoglanididae > Notoglanidium > Notoglanidium macrostoma. Next base: position 9,650,736 of record JAQQZR010000020.1, on the reverse strand, counting down.
CTGCCTCAATGATTACATTTTCCCCGGCCAATAGGCGGGCTATGGATTGGCTGGCAGTTAGCTGTACCTGCCCTGGTCTTACACCAGAGATGAAGACACCTGTGAGTAAATCAGGGGCATGATGAGTCTGCACGCCAACTCTGGACTGGTATAGCTTTTGGAAATGAGAAGATAAAAGCTGATATTGAATGTAGTGCAAACCATCAGATTTGCTTGGATGCTTAACATGCTGGGGATGTATCATACTGTAAGTCTGTAGGCGCTTATGGAGTTCACATTAAGCACTAAAATGAGCTTTTATTGCTAAGGCGTGTCTTCAGATCTCTCTGTACAGCAAGGTCCAGAAGTCCATTACCGAGAAACTTGGTTTTCTCCATGACTGGGTGGCGTGATTTGATCTAACGTGAAACGGTATTCCTGATCCCACCCGTTGTTGATTATTTTCCCAATAACAGCGTATGCTGAAACGCTTTATTTCTCTTACAATTATAATTTTTTTTAACCATTTCTAGTTATTGTTGTCCACTTTTTCCTCTCTAAGCAGTTGTTTGCTTACCAGCTTCTCATTTTCTCTTTTAAATACACTAACTTATCATTCTACTGAAAAAACTTCACAGCACCGACGCTGGAGATCTCCAACAGAAAATATCGCCATGGCCTATTTAGTTTTTTCTGCATTAAGTGAAAGCACATATTTATTCCTGTTTATCTCCTTGTGTTTAGCCCCTACGTGTAATTGTCTCTGTGTGTTAGCTGTAACTATAGAAACGCTAACATTATTATAATGAGCACATGAATATAAACATGTGATTAGACCTGTGAATTTTCCAACAATATATCTAGAAGCTTGGTTATAGTAATATTAAATGATAATAATATCTTAAAAACATTTTGCATTTTTATCACATATAGTTCTCTTATGCATATTGTACATTTAGTTATACACTTATAATAGATACCGGTACTGTTTCACAGATATGCCATCTTGTATTATTATAAAATAAATGTGTTCAATGTCAGTAAATCTCCTATATTGATATTAGACTGAATTTTACTTTATGACTCCATGTAATTCTGTATAATTGTAAAAGGACCATTCAGATTTGTCCAGAGTTAGTGACCCTATAGACAGCTGTGTGTTTACTGGGACAAACGTGTAAATTCTTGCCTAGCTAGTAGGGATGAAACCAAATTATTCATGAACAGATGATGTTTACTAAACAGATACGAATATGAGGCACAGTGTTTTGTTTGTTTGTTTAAGAAAGCTTGCCAGAAATCTGGTTGAGACTAGGGCATGTTATCACGTTTTGGATTTAAAGCAGTGTTTTAAAATGAAAACGCTCTCCGTCCAGGTGAGCATTTTAGCTCCGAATTAAAAGTAATCTGCATTCAGACTGGCACGCCTGAAAACACACATCATACACTGGGCGTGCGCGTGCTGGTGTAAACAGGAAGCAGACCGTCTACTCTACTCAGTTGGTTGCTAAGTTGTAGATCGCTTGAATAATAGCTTGCACGTGTAGGCAGTTGTTGCATTATGAAATGCAGAATTTCATTGCTAGCAAAGATAACGAGGTCAGCAACACCTTTTTGTTGTTGTTGTCTGTTCACCACTGGTAGTTGAAGCTGAGGCAGGTTGTTTTCTTCTCGGGAAGGGACACGGGATAGGAGTGTGACGAAACAGCGAAGGATGCGTTGTGAATTAGAATACACAGACAGGAAGTAAATATGGATGCCTGCATCATCCTTATCAAAGGCACACTGAACAGTTTTCGAACCGAAACGATCGCGCAGCATTTTTAAAACACTCGGCCAGTCCAAGCCCACACCTCTCGTCCGGTTTAGGCGACGCTAACTTGAGGTTTTTATGTGTGAATACAGATCAGAATACTGTTACAGGCATTGTGTCACACTGCTACTGCCTAGGCAGCCTCCTTTCCAATTAGGCCACAGGGGAAGTAGTAATATTTTGAAGCCACGCTAATGATCATTGGACTGGATTATAGTAGTGATATTGGCTCATGCTTAATGTTGATGCACTCTTCTCTTACCTGTGCTGTATTCTTTCTGTTGTACAGTGTGCTTGTAGCAGAATGGCCCCGCTGGTTGAAGAGCTGCGCAGACTGAGCTGGATTCTCATCAAAGCTCTGCTGCGCTTCACCTTCATGTTCATCAATAACTGCGTGGCGATTCCATCCTACTGCTTGTACCTGATCGTCTTGCAGCCGCTGAGGGTGGTGCACAGCTCTGCTTTCTGGCACATCGAGGGCGTCATGTTCCGGTGGCTCCTGGCCATGGTGGCGTCATGGGGCTGGTGTGCAGGATACACAGGTAATCAAATTTGCAGCTTCGCTTAAACACGCCAACCTACACGCGCGTTTAAATACCCAGAACACGATATAGTACTAGGTAAAAGAATGTTTAGCTGAATTTACAAGTATGTGTTGTCTATAGTAATGCTACTGGTACTATTAATAATAATAATAATAATAATAATAGCATTTTATATGTGGTTATTGTTATTGTACTAGAACATCTAAACGGATGCGACCTAGAGCGTTTGTATGAGCTGTATTCTGTGAAAATGCAGACGGTTCTCCGAAACTCTCATTAAGACGTAGGGGTATTGCCAGTTCTTTCTGCCGTTGGAGTTGGAATGTATTTCTCCAGCCAGACACGCAGTCTGTTCAGTGGCCGAGGGAACACGGTACTCGTCTACATGTGTTTATGAGCGTCGTCAGATTTTACTGTTGGGAAATTGATCTGCTGGAAAAGACTAGCCACTAGCTTTTGGGAAAGACAAAAATAAATATTAGCTTTTAATAGTTGGAATGAAACGTGCCGCGGTCGTCGTGTCACGACCGCCTAAAGCTGGTCACGGTGAATCGGGAGCAAAGTGCAGGTCCCGTACGATAAATAAATAAGGAAAGACTATTCGATTAATGATTTATTTCCCGGAGATCTACAATGGCTCTGTCATAAATGCTACAGATCATGTGTGTATCTGTTTTCTTACCAAGTTGTTATTTTAACAAACATGGAAAGTGTTTGGACAAAAAAAAAAGTCTTGATAGGACTGTTTTTATTATGTTCATTCATTGTTATTCTGAAAGAACGCATTTATTAGCCATGAAATACAGCGTGTGAGCGTGCGTCACATCCAACACTGAGAAATGGCTGAGTGCAGTTAGTTTACAAATGTAGTAGTCTAATGTTTGTTGAATAAATCACCTGTGTTAGCTTTGTTATCTGTAACATACAGCTGAAGGTAATGTGTGTTAAGGATCATTGTGTGTGTCAGACTTCAACTACCCTGAAGATTAATTAGCCTGTTTGCTAACTGCTCTATAGTGTGTAGTTATTATATTCTCTTTTCTGGTAACTTCTTTGTGATGGTGTTGGGTCCATGTATACGTTAGCAAACCTCATGCGCTTTCAGCATGGAAGAGAGGACTTCTTTTGGGGTGGTTGAGATGGGCATTTGGGGTAGATGGACTTCTTTTGGGGTGGTTGAGATGGGCATTTGGGGTAGATGGACTTCTTTTGGGGTGGTTGAGATGGGCATTTGG
>JAQQZR010000020.1:9601708-9627234 GCA_030068235.1 Notoglanidium macrostoma | reverse complement strand
ACACACACACACACACACACACACACACACACACACACATACATATATATATATATATATATATATATATATATATATTCATTCTATATCTCAATGTTTACTCATGCACATGCTGACACATCATGTTTTAATTTGAATTCCAATCATAAATTAGGCTCAGGAATAAGCCAATTTCATTCACCTGCCATCTGTAACACTGTCTTGCTTACGTCTATGTCGTGAAGAGAGCGTCCTGAAAACGTACTGAAATGGATTGTGCTCTGGACTTCCTGTTGTCATTTCTGTCCTCTGTCCTGTTTTTCCTTCATTGTCCTGTGTGCTCTGTTTTTGTCTCTGTGTCTAGACAGTATTGCAATTCGCTCACGTTTACACTGGACGCTTAGACATCGCCAGATGATCTCCAGTTCACCTTCCGTCTCAGTAGGGGACCTTGTTTTTCCGCTCCATGTCTCAGACATTTCATAACACCGGACTGCTTTCTAGTAGAGATAAACCTCCTCTTTGTCACCCTAGTTGAAAACATGTTGGTGTTTTACAGATATAATTAAGCCATATGCTTCGTGTGAGGACTGATACTGGAAAGAACTCAATGTTGACTGAGTGAAGAGTGAAATTAGGCCCCAGGTGTCATTACTGTACATTTAGAACAGCGTAACCTGCCGATGTTTGCCGGCCAACTTTTTTTTGTTGTTGCTGTTGTCGTCGTTGTTATTGTTGTTTTTTTTTTTTTTGTTTTTTTTTTTTTTTTTTTTTTAAAGATTAATGTCTGCTGTATGTTGTTTCAGCGCTCACTGCAAATTACTGTTTATTTTAATTTCTTTTTTATTATTATTATTATTATTAACGTGAACATTTGGTATTATAAACGCTCAGATAGAATCCATGTCGTAACTGCAGCATTTCAGTTGCTTTTAGTTTTAAAATATCCTGAATGTTAAGGTAAAAGGATAAAAAAAAAATAATAACGGTACCCCTCTGTGCTGGTGTTTCTAGAAATTTCTCTTTCTGCGGTTTAAGGAAACAAATGGTGGTGCTTGAGCCTGATTAGCCTGACCAACTGCAGTTTACTTTATATTACTGCAACCTATTTAGTTATTTCTCATCAAGGACTAGAGATTATTATTTTTATTATTATTATTATTATTATTATTATTATTATTATTGCTGGCTATTCGGACAGATCTGTCTGTTTGGCTCTTACTAACCTTCTGCTTTCTGTCTTCTATGAGGAAATCTGACCCTGTCTTTCAACACTGACTCATAGTTCAGCCAAGAATGAAATGTACACAATGTTCTCCTTTACGCTAAATGTAGTCTATTAGCCCAGACTAGTTTGGCGTCTGAAGTTTGCTCGTTCAAGCAAGGATGATTCTTGCAGGATGATGCTATGCTTATGTTGAGGCTCATAAAATTACTTGTGTAGAAGAAAACACACCCAAGAGCGCAAACAAATTATCAAAATTGAATAAAATGAATACAGTATACATAAGTGGGGAATGAGAGAGAAAATATGGTATTTAAGTATTTATTATACTTAATAAAAATTAAGTATATTAAAGTATTTAACTGGGTGTGGGTGTGTGGGTGGGTGGTGATAGCGCACCTGGGAAAACCCTTCACATGGTGAAATTCTCTACTATATATAGCTTGACAACAGGCTTTCTGCTGTGCATGTGAATCACAGACAGTCTGACAGCCTTTGTCTGATTACTCTTATGTCTGTTTCACTACAGAATGTAATTATCCAACAACTTGTTCAAACCCTGACCGTCACTTCGAGAGGAAATCACATTTAGTGAGCAAGGGTTTTGACATCTTTATGCAGACTTGCTGCATTTACAACTGCGTTTGTTACCAGCCAAATATGCGAGATCAGAATGTAAATAAAATATTTCTCTGTTGTTTTGGTGAAATATATTTGTGGTTTCTTAAAGTTGAGCTGTCAAATAGGCTTGTGCTGTATAATGATTTAATCATCCCTAATAGATTATACACTGCCAAGCTATCTAGTGAGATTAAACCATTAGACATTAACTAGACAATCTGTGAGAGATCATGTATGTGGAAGAGGGTAGATGGCACTTTCCTTCAAGTGTTTTACACTGCTCTGTGACACTGCATGAGTTTGAACAGATGCGGTTGGCTGGCTTCATTTGTCTCAGAAAAGCATGTGTTGGCTTTCACTTTTTATCTTCATAAAGATGGTGGGTAGCTGTTGTTACAGGGAATAGCCAGCTGCTGAATAGAAATCTTAAGGTGACCTAAAATCCACCATCCAGCTGAGTTGTTGCGATTGCCACTGCCAGCAAGCAGTTCCAGACCACACATATTACGTAGTATTACTTCTTACCCTACTCTCCTTAAGCCTGAAATGGTTACTTATTTTGGTTCTGGGCAATTAAATCGCTGCTCATGATATTTTAAATGGTGAATTGCAAATAAGGAAAAATCAATATCGCATAAGTCTAGTGCCAAAGTACATCATAGGCCGAAAAATTATTTTTTTGTCTTTTTCAGCCGCAGCATCGTTTGATGGGTTTTCCCAGACCACCACAAAAATATGATACACTATTATCTATGAAGAGACAAATGAACATTGCAGAACAAGCAATCTTATCTGAGCATGACCTCTGAAACGAGCTCCCGATTCTCCTTTCCAACAGTATCTGATTCCTCTGTGTTACACATTACATATTAAAAATTAAAAGTGCCATGTGCTAAAGAACTAACTTACAAACCAAATACAGGCATGTCACCTAGAATATATAACATCTGGAATACCTGCTGTGCTAGAAATCAGGATATCTACAGGTCACAAACTGTAGATATCCTGATTTCTACCACAGCAAGCATTCCAGATTTATAAGCAGAGCAGTACTGAAATGTTGGGTCAAACATGCACCAAATATGTCCCAAGCTGACTGTGAGTAGTCTGAAGAGTAGGGCTTAAAGAGAGGAAGACATGCACCCTAAAATACAATTCATAATGATCTGAGGACAGCCAGATAGTGAAATAGTGAAGAAGACACAGCTGGTGTGTATATTTACTCATTAATCTGTATCTTCCAAGCTTCCCACTGCTTGTGGACTTAAGATGTTTGTGTGCTGTCGGAATTCTTTGGAACTTTCTCTTCTTCCTCAGCACACATAGGTTCGAGGATCTGGTGAAATACTTACAATTAGTCAAATATTGAACTTATGATTGAACTAATGTTATTGTTTTGTGTCACATTATGTTTCTGTATGATGATAAACTGGACACCACAAGCTTGCATTACTTCTCAGCTACATTAGCTACATGAGCCTTTTCGCTCCAGTGCAAAACGAAAGAAGCAAACTTCAGACACCAATCATTTCTTGGCTCACTGCTACATTTTGAAGAAAGGGATCGTTGTATGCACTTCATTTTTAGAGAAACTGTTCCTTTTATGCCCTGTTGTTGACTTTTGCACAGTTTTTTTCCTTTGACTCGTGTGCCGTCTTGCCAAATTGCATCAGTTGTTATGCACATGGAGATGAAGGATTTAAATTTTTTTTTTTGCTTGTCTCGTCTCCGTTTTTATACAGCTTTGTCTGCCATTTTCACTGTTTTGAACATGAAACCTTCTTAGACTGCAGGAATGCCTTCTAATGAAGTTCTGCTCCTCAGGATTCAACCAAGTGAAACCGACAAGGATGTTTTGAAAAGGGTGCACAAAAATAGTATTGGAACAGGGCCTACGACTAGATATGGAGTAGACGGATCAGCCGGGGTTTAAATTTGACCTATAATCTATTAGCGTTTAGTAATAATGAGAAGAAAGAAGCTTCTGTGTTGTCTAAATGAAATTTGTCCTTCGTCTAGCAATAAGGTGCAACAATAGGAAGCAATTCAGCTGTACAAACCACTAGACTAATTAACAAACCAGAGCTTGCCTAAATGTGCCACTTGTGGGAGTGTTTGTGTTTTTGCCTAGCTTGCTGAAGTCTGAAATGTGTATGATGCAGCTTCACAGAAGAAAGATGCGGAATACATTCAAGGCTGTTCAGACTGATGAACATGCGAGGACTTCCATCCAACAGAAAAGGAAAGGGAACTCAACCCTCATCATGTCATTACTGTCTTTTTATTTTTACTTTTTACTTTTTACTTTTTGTTTTTTAGGAATTTTAACAAATTATGCTAGACTGGTCTTTAGTTTTCATTTTGTATTCCTGTGGCCCTTCTCTTTCCAGCTGCCCAGCCATTTTACAACACAGTTTAATTGTGCTGGAATAAAAATGATAAATATCAATGAACCGCAAAGTGTGTGTGAGTGTGAAGCTGTTATTGTGTTTAATATGTTTACTGTATTCATTTCTGCACATAAGAGCTCAGTGTGATTTAAAAGGATGGTTGGCAACATTATAAAAAAAAGCCCACATGAGGTATTCAAGGATGTTTAAATAATGATTTTTTTTTTTTTTTTATTGAAAGTCTGGATATATAATATTATATTCAATTAGTCAGACAAAAAGATCTGGCTTTCCCCCTTTTACCTCAAAGTACAAGTGATATACTATATTTCCCTGGCTGAAATGCAAAGCAGTCTGCTTCCATTAGTATAGCATTTCAGTGCCAACATTGAATAAATTATGGCCCATGGAGACATTATAGGCCATGGAGAAATGCCTCCAAGATACAGAGTCCCCATTGGTATACTTATTCAAGGTTGTTGTTGTTGTTAAATCCCTGCTTTATGACCGCTCACAAGACATTTGCTATACCAATCTTTTTTTTTGTTTGTTTAGTTTGAAAATAATATGTTTGTATTAATTGTTATGAATTGTGTAGGGATATTTTTGTTTTTGGAAAAAACTGGTATAAATCACATGTTTATATTTGTACTGAAATTAATGAGATAATCTATATAATTTTTTTTTTTTTTTTTTTTTACATTTTTATGACGTTTCCGGGTTCCATCAGTGTAAAATCTGAGTTTATTCTATCGAATTTCAATTCCACATTTCGAAATAAATTTAGAAAGATCAGTGATTCAAGATAATCATGTTAATGAGTATTAAAAAAAGAAGAAGCTTAAGTGTTTTTTTTTCAATGGGATTAGTATACTTCTTTATATCTCCGCTAGTTTCCGACAAGATGTTATACAGATCTTTTAAAATCATACAAGTCAAACAAATATCTAGAAATTTACATTGAATTCTGTTTTACAAATACAGAATTCTGAGCTGTTTAATGAGTAGGGCTTATTTACACTACGGTTCCTTTAAAAATGGCGACACGCCCACTGCTGTCCCGCGTGCTCTGGCGGTTAAATCTGGTAGGTAGGTTACTGGTGCTAGGCGACCTTCAGCGCTTGTTTCGCTACTTTCAACCAATGAAATCGTCGCCAGCTTTGCTCTGTAAGCCAATCAAATGTCAGGGTTTGAGTGGCAGTTTAAAAATTGTTCTTTCGGGTTCGATCTAAAACTGCTGATTTCCGGTTGTAGTGTGCACTACTTAGGGCACAAAAGTTGTAATTTAACACACTATGTAGTACTGTACTTATTTAGGGCGTAAGAACGCGTTTGAGATTCAGCCAGTCATCTTTCGCTGCTGTCAGTAAGTTAGGACGTGTGTTTTTATAGTAAAGGTTTAACGTTCCTATAATATTAAGATATGTATTTTGAATGTGTCCAGCTGAGCAGCTAGTGTAGTGTTTGCCCGTCATTAACGCTAACCGTCGCTCCTCCAAACATTTCAGGTGGATTGTTTTATGTTCCACTGTTTTTGCTGCTACAATGCCGTCCAGCACGGAGGATTACGAAGTTCTCAGCACCATAGGCTCCGGCTCGTATGGAAGATGCCAGAAAATTAGGAGAAAATCCGACGGAAAGGTAACTAGAGTTGACCAAGTGCTTCACTTCGTTGCTTTGTGTTTGTAGCCGCTTACCTGCAGAGTCGCGGTACTGAGTTAGCATGTTGGTTAATGCTATTAAAATGCTCAAGAATGTAACGCTTTACGGAATAAAAAATGGTCGTTCTAATGTACTAAAACAACGTCTAAAACACTTTACTCCCACAGACTGTATTGTAAATATTGTCTCGTGCACGACACAATTTATAGGAAGATATTACGTTAAAGAAACCCTTCACAAGTGCTTATTTTACTTAATGCGGTGTGATTTGTTTACGTTTTACATACACACTATTGTTTTTTTCTAAGAGTGGTAGAATTGAAGGTAGTTTTGTTAAGTAGGACGACTTTGCTGTAAGTTTAAATAACACGCGTTTTATCCGTTTAGTATTAATGTGCAGTGTTTAATGTTTAGTATTAATGTGATTATGTGCAGAATCCAGTATGCAAGTCCTATTGCCTGAGCTGTTACTAGAGAAACGTATAAAATGAGCGCATTGATATAAACCTGTGATTCGCCTTGCAGCCGGAACTACTGTCAGAGCTGCTGTTATAGAAAATTAATCAACACCTTCTGACCCGTCTGATTCAACAGCACCGTGTTATTTATGAGCTACATTTACAATTTTGCACTGTCTTGCGTTTCCTTTTCTTTGCATTCAGTGTTATCAACTTGAAGATGTTTTTCAATGTGTGTTTTTTTTTTTTTTTTTTTTTTTTTCCCCTCCTTTCTGGGTCAGTCATGCTTGTGAACTGTACACATGCGCGCGTGCACACACACCTGTGCAGAACTTTGTAACTTGATTGAATTAGTTTGACATGTTTGTTTTTTTTTTGTTTTTTTTTAAATCAAAAACAAGCAAAAAAAAAAAAAAAACCTGCTCCCTCCGTCCAGTTTCTATGCCACTTATCCATTGAGGATCACATGTGAAGGAGCCAGTCCCGGCTGGCTTCGGGCAAGAGACTGAGTACACCCTGTGCAGGTCTTGTGACTGACAGATTCATTAAAATGTAGAGGTATTAAAAACTCGGGGCTAAGCATTACATTAGTTAATAAATGGAATTTTTAAAAATAAAGTTCATTATGCCTGTTTCCTGTCTGTGCAATAAAAAATGGATGAGTGGATTGATGGAGAAAAAAAACAAAGGAACAACCAATCTCTGATGTGGCACACATGAAGCTGAAATGTTTTGTGTGTTAGGTCCTGGTGTGGAAGGAGCTGGATTACGGCACCATGGCGGAGGTGGAGAAGCAGATGTTGGTGTCGGAAGTGAACCTGCTGCGGGAGTTAAGACACCCTAACATTGTCAGATACTACGACCGCATCATCGACCGCACGAACACCACTCTGTATATCGTGATGGAGTTCTGCGAGGGCGGAGACCTGGCTACTCTCATAACCAAGTGCATTAAAGAGAGGTAACTGTGTATGTATATCCTGTTATTATGATGTATTAGGCATAGGTTATATGGTGTACTGAAAAATGCTATATGCATAATTTAGTTTGGACTCTTTCAGTCCATTTGGAAGGAAGAGGCAGCCTATGTAGGAGACATGTTTAGGCTTACAAGGTGAGCTCTGTCTGAGTATAATGACTAATGTCTTATAATGCATGTTATCTTGGACAAATTTCAAAGAGCCTCACATAATCCTAATCTAATAAATCTGTTTTTAATGAACATGAATTCTGAATAAAGCACTGCTGAGTTCTGTAATAACAGTTTTGGCTTATTGCCATGTTGGTCATGTTACTCTTTAACATGGTTGAATTCTTGAGTTTATAGTTTATTTGTATTTATGGTAATATTTTATAGCTTCTATAGAAAACTCGTTCACAAGGACTTGTATGGTGGACGCTTTAAATACTGGTAAAGGTGAATACAGTAAAACAAAAAAGAATTGGAGCAGTTACAGTTATGATGCTTCATTCATTAATGAGTTAAAATTTGTAATTGTTGGCAGTTTGCTGTGATGTAAGAGAAATAAAACACTTCAAGACATGCTGTCACTGGAAAATAATGAACTTTTGGTGTTCACATCAGGTTGTATCCCACCGGATTGTCATTGATTATATCCCTGTAACAGAATGCCCCCAGATGTTTATAACAACACTAAAGCATCTTCCCTTTTCTATATTTTGTACTGTCCGTGTGTATGCGTTCTGCTGTCTGACAGGAGATATCTGGAGGAGGGGTTTGTCCTGCGCGTCATGGCTCAGCTGTCTCTGGCGCTGAAGGAGTGTCACGGTCGAAATGATGGTGGCAGCACCGTCCTTCATCGTGATCTGAAACCAGCTAACATCTTCCTTGATGCCAAGCAGAACGTAAAGCTTGGAGATTTTGGCTTGGCACGGATACTTAAGCATGACACAAGCTTTGCTAAAACCTTTGTGGGAACTCCATATTACATGTCACCTGTAAGTAAGGAACTCTAGGAGTTTTATTTATTTATTTATTTTTTTCATTCATTTATTCATTTTTACAGTCGTAACCAAAGCTTTAACCTTGGTTAAAAACTTCAGCTTTCATGCCGTTTTTAAAATCACTGGTATTTAAACACGTTTTAGTTTTCTAGCACCTTGAATGTAAAAAAACAGAATGACTTTCCCAGGGAAGGGATTTATCCATGTTACTGAAAATGAAACGCAAATTCCTTTAAGGATTTCAGATATGCGGCATACTTGCTGTTTGATTTCACAGCGCTGTCCTGTAAATTGAGGATTAGTCCCACATCCCACACAAACAAAACATTGTCCCTCATTCCTTCCAAATATCCGACTCATATTTGCATACTTGAATTATTGAACAGGGCCGTGTTTCCTGAAAGCATCGCAGTGCAAAGATCATGGTTAAGTGGTAGTGTGAGCGTCACAATAAATACCATCTCGATAAATAAGTTATGATGATCTTAATTTCACAATGCTTTTAGGAAACGCAGCCCAGGTCTTGCAGTGGGAGCTGGATTTCCTCCATTTTAGATGGCAGGAACCTTTAAAATATTTTCAGGTTGTTTTTTTTTTTTTACTGTTTTTCCTCATACTCTAGTAGTGACTGCATGCTGGTTTTGCCCACAGGAGCAAATGAATCGCATGTCCTACAATGAAAAGTCAGACATTTGGTCATTAGGATGTTTGCTGTATGAGCTTTGTGCTTTGTCGTGAGTATTCAGACTTTCATTCCCCATCGAGTGTTTTCATGTAACGACTTCTTATGAGGGTGTGTGCGTTGTGGTTTTTCTTTTTAATAATTGTATTTATTTCTTTTAAAATCCCTGTTGGAATTTGCAGTCCCCCATTCACAGCCTATAATCAGGAGGAACTAGCTGAGAAGATCAACGAGGGGAAGTTCAGGAGGATCCCGTACCGGTACTCAGATGAGCTGAACATGCTGTTGTGCAGGATGCTGCATCTAAAGGTCTGTTTAAAAGTTTCACACACTTTTATTCCTCCTCATCAGGCTTAGCTTATGTAGTGCACTGTACAAGTCCCTGTGAATTAGCTGTTACTATGGAAACACCAGCATTAGTATATGCCCATGCTTTTAATTACATCTGTAACTGCTATCAGAACTGCTGTTGTATAAAATTATTCAACACATTCTGACCAATCAGATTCAAGAATTCTGCTTTACTTGATGGAGAGAGTTCAGTGTGGATGATGCACATACGACCCCCCCCCAAATACATAATTTCAAAATGCTTGCTGCTCACACCAGTTTCTCATTCCGTCTGGCTCTATTGTCAGGATTACCTGCGTCCCTCTGTGGAGTCGATCCTCCAGAGCTCATTAATCTCCACGTATGTGGCTCAGGAGCAGAAGAAGGCTCAGGCGAGGCAGCAGCGGGGGTCATGTGACCTGGAGCAACCTAAACTGGTGGAGCTGAAGCTGAAAGAGCAGGCGCTCCGCCAGCGCGAGCAAGACCTCAAGGAGCGAGAAGAGAGACTGGAGCGTAAGGATCATTATTCTTAATTGTAGTTTTGATTACTTAATTATGCAATAGTTAGTACCGGTCCACTAATTTGCTTGGTCAAGTGGCCTTCAAAGGGTTTTGATATTTTAGTGTAACAGCACTGGGACATTTCACTGGTGGTATGACTCTGCTCGTCTGTGTTACTACGTGAAATTCCAATTCTACAACAGTTTGTTACATTGAAACGATTGCCACACTTACTATTGGCTGTTTGTCAGCCTGTGTGTTGGCATGACAACAAGCAACGCTTTATCCAGCTGTCTAGTTATATTTAGCGGTCATGCTGTAATATTCGGAATAAGTCACTTCCAGAATTATTGGCACCTTTTGTAATTAAGCAAAACCAAATAGCGCACACAATGAGTAATATGTACACATGTGATAACACTAGTCGTCTGCACAATTAATATTTGGAAGAGAAGAACAGCACAGAGTCGCTTCCTGTAATGACTAATAACTTGGAGAATGTTTCAAGCTCATTTATATTGTTAGTGTTCTACAAGTCAATGTCCTTTTCAGTTCAGACCAAAGTTTTTTTTAACAGGGTTCAAGTCCAGAGCCTGAACCCGGACACATTCCACTGTGACGATAAGTGATAAGTGTGGCTGAGTACAAACAGACCAGCATGGGGTCATTAGTGCAGTAAACTCTTTGTCTCTCAACTGTACTACCTTGATTTGCTATCTGCTTTTTCAAAGAACAAATCTTCTGTACTGTCTGATGTTCATTGCCCAGATCCTGCATTGTTAGTACCCTCTAACTGTTCATGTTTTCTCTTCCCCTTGCAGACAAGGAGCAGGAACTGTGCATTAGAGAGAGACTAGCGAATGAGAAGCTGGCCAGGTAAAACTTTAAAGGCTGGTCAGTGTGCCAGACACCATTTGGACAATTAAATATACATTTCTATGGTACAATTTTTGTATTTTTTAATTAAAAAAAAAAAAGAAAAGAAAAGTACAAATGGTGATATAAGAAAAGAAATATCCAAATAGATTCCACCCTTAATCTTTAGACACATGCATGTGTGTGTGTTGACTTATGGTTAGTCAGGGGTTTTATAGTAAATAAACACGCTCTCCTTGAGGACATGATTCGTTGTAACTTTTTTGAGTGGATAGTAATAGAGATACTATCTAGTTTTATTTTTTATATATATAATATGTAATATATGAATAATAATATAATTATTTTATATATATATTTTTTTTATCAAAGTTTTTAAAAAGAAAATAAAATTTTCAACCTTACTACATTTCGTTAACATGAGAACGGGATGAACATTGAACATTGTCCGATTACTTGTATCAACTGACATGAAATGTAAAAACCGTGAAAAGTACATTTTCACCAAATATTTACTCTTAGTTTGATAATTCACCTGATCACTACCTTTTTACCCAAGTGAATTATTAGTACAGTACCAATACTTTAACTCAGGTCCGTGTTTTGTACTCTTTCCAACACTGCTATTAGTTTAATGTTCGCTATTAAAGTGTTGTACTTAAGACACCAAACATGTCTTGACTAAAACTGCATTTGTGCTAAGTTTTTCCAATTAATTATTAATACATTAGCAGTGTCATGCTTTACTTTAAAATGAATGAATGATTGATTCTGATTAAATTGAAATGGAAATATTCTCTCTCTCTGTCTCTCCCTCTCTCTGTCTCCACAGAGCAGAGAGTTTGATGAAAACCTATAATGTGATGAGGCAGCAGAGGGCACACTCTCCACTGTTTACAGAAGACCGAGGTATTGAGGTCAAACGGAAGCCGCTGCGCCCTCTGAACACAGAGAACAGCTAACCATGGCTTGTGTATATGAATGTGTTAAATGTTTCGAATGTGTACATGTTGGTTTGTGTTTTAAACATGATTTTATTAATGATAATAAACTGAGTGCAAACAGGCCACAAGCTGATCTTTACAACTGCGGAAACTCCTAAAGATTCTAGTTGAGCTGCTCCATTGTTTATATGAAATTTGCAATATTAAAAACAAATCTGTTTCTCAGCAGTAAAATCGTAATTATGGATCGTTATTCTTCCGCCAAGTTAGAAATTAAGTATTTTTTTTTTTTATCATCACTGACGGCGCCGCCTTTTACAGTCTTGCACGGATAAGACCCGGATTATAATGCTTAAAATGTAGAAATCTTTTAATCTGCTGTAGGTAACTAATCATCCGATTAATCAGAAGTGAGAAATCAACAATGCTGTGATATAAACATAAGACAATTAATCTATTCATATGTCCATTAACAGACTTAATTCTTATTTTTTTTAGTAACCAGTGCTTGATATCATATAAACATGTTTAATATTTATTATATCCACTATATAAGGGAGGAGGGGTTGTCTTTTGACAAGAGAATGCAGAATATGAAGTGCAGAAACATTATTAATAGGCCACATCAAGTGGCTTTATTTAAGCTTTTATAAATAATCCTCTAAACATTCTCTTTATGTCCATATTATGTGTCCAATATTAAGGAATACTTCCTAAATCTCATTACTTCACCTCTCGTGTTCTTGTACACTTATTGCTTTGTTTCGGTTCACTTTGATCTTACAGGTGAGCGATTGTGATCATGTTTGTGTCTTCACTTGCAGGTGAGAGCGAGACCGTGTCACCTGGGAAGAAGAAAGTCCATTTTGCAGGTGACAGCAAAGAGAACATGTGGCCTGAGCAGAGAGTCGGCATCAGAACTCAGGAGTGTGCGCTCCTTAAGAAACTGCAGGCGGTTAACATAGGAGAAGTGGAGAGGAATTATCTGCTGAAATGCAGGCCCATGCAGGGTATACGCTAACACTGATGTTGACTAAAGACTTCCAGGATTGTTGCCTTTCCTTACAGGACACAAAATCAACCATAGCTGGACAACTTGGCCTTGTTTTAAGTTTATGCTTTTTCATACAGCTTAATATCAAGGATTTCAAGAAATGTTATTTATTGTGCTTTAGAAAGTGTGATTGGGTTAAAGATATAACACTGGACAATTGTATTTATTTTTAGTCATGTGTTTCTGAAAATGTGAATATAGATTATGAGTATAGTGTCGGTGCTTAAATTAATTTAGTCATTTTATTTTTTGTGTTGTGAAAAATGCTTGTACATTTATTATATAGGTCAAAAAAAGAAAGAAAAAATTCTTGTTTGTTTATTTCACAGCAGATTTTTCAAACATATTAGGTAAATGAAAAAAATGTTACAGTTGAGAACAAAACTTTACCTGCACCTAGGCTGAAGAGATTCATTCTCATCTTTTCAAATTTCACATTTCAGGTTCCCATACATTTCTTTTTGCAAGCCAATCTACTTCTTTTTTAAGGCAATCAAGGCATCTACATTGTTCACATCAGAGGTTGTTATTAAACAAGAGGTTAGTGACGGATACTAAAATTATCAAAAGTATATTGACCCCTAACCACTCACACCCATAAATGCTATTGTACATCCCGTTATAGATTTAATTCCGCTTACTTGGAGCCTTTAACAAAGGATATTTTCACAAACAGCTTTATTGAAATACTGATTTAAATTTGAAATTCCCTATTGACGTCCCTAATGAGTAAGCCAGAGGCCACGGTGGCAAAGAAAAACTCCTTGATGCAACAAGAGGAAGAAACCTGGATAGGAACCTGACTTAAAAGGGAATCAATCCTCATCTTAATGACACTGGATAGCGTGGTTATAAATAATTTCTCTTCTGTAACTGCTGCTGCTACTACTACAGCGCAAAAAAAATGTGAATTGCTTTAGGTTCTTAAGTATGAGTATCATTACAGTTTTAACTGTTCAATGATGGAGACTTAGAACTGTTCTTAGCATGTGTGGGCCTAAAGCTGTCCAAGGAAGAACATCTTTATGGTGTCTTTGTGGTATTATCTACAGTAATCTCATGGTGATCTTTAGGCTATCCATGTGGGACCAGCCTAAGCAGCAGAGAGTGATTTTCAGGTGATGAAAGCTTCAAGCAGAAGTGGGGCTTCAGTATGGATCAGCCAGGTCCAGAGACAAGTCTGAAGTAGTCAGGATCACTGCACCACCGTGTTTGTAATATCATTTGTAATAGAGGTTTGATTACTTCTGCTACTATTTATTTGCAGAAATGTGTAGGGATCTAGTTCACCAGTTGATTTTGATGAGGAAATTAGTGAAATTAGTTTGGCCTCTTGAAGGCGAGTAAAACATTCTAATCGCTTTTTGATGTGGTTATATCGTCATGTACATGGTTGGTTATCAAATTGCTTGGCTTTAAAGTAATAATTGAACTTTTTGCCTGAGATCTTGCCACTGAAAAATTTCTACATATTGAGGGTGTGCATGTTTCTGTAGTGGACTTATTCCTAGTTAACTTTGCTACAGTATTAAGCAAGTATAGAATTATTTTTGTTATCTTCTACTCAGGTGGAGAGCTTGTTTGGAATACAGCTTGGAAAAAAGGTTGATATCTCTGGGAGATTATTGATAAACCAATGTGGAGTAGCTGATGTGAATGTATGTTTGACGCGATAGCATGGCAAAGTGCATATATTACAACTAAAACACATTTTAAGTGAGATGAGGTAATGATCTGAGATATGTGGATGCGGAAGTGTGACTACATTTTCTGTATTTAATCTTTGTGTTGAGTATTAAATCAAGTCATATCATTGTGACCACTATTATAAGTGGGTCCTACTACATTCTGGCTAGCCCCTACTAAATCTAGAACACCAATGCTGTTCTCAGATTGTCTTTTAGAATATCAGAATGAATATTAAAGTCTCCAATTAATGCATTGTTTACAAAAACCAGGTTTGAGATGATATCTGCAAATTCATAAAGAAATTCAGAATGTCACCCTGGGGGTCTGTAAATATTATTTATGCTGTGGGGGAAAGTGAAAAATAAAACAAATGAAAACAATAGTGCAAAATTACAAATGAAAAAAGAAACTAATGGTATAGATTTAGTCCCCCTTTTGCTGTTATAATAACCACTACTCTTCTATTTCCACTAAATATTTTTAATGTTACTGTGGGGATTTGTGTTTATTCAGCCGCAAAAGTATTAGTGAGGTCAGGCACTGATGTTGGATGAGGAGGCTTCAGGTTCAGTCAGCATTCCAATTAATCCCAAAGGTGTTCAGTGGGGTTGAGGTCAGGGCTCTGTGCAGGCCACTCAAGTTCTTCCAGTCCAACTTTGGCAAATAATGTCTTCATGGTGCTCGCATTTGTACACAGGGGCATTGTCATGCTGGAACAGGATGGGGCCTTTTACTTCTATAAAATAGAAGTTTTAATGCTACAACATACAAAGACACCCTATACAATTGTGCATTTCCAACTTTGTGGCAGCATTTTGGGGAAGATCCACATATAGGTAGAATGGTCAGATGTCCACATACTTATAGTATATATTTCAGCTTTAATTCACTATATCAGAATTCCAGTTGGTCAAAAATTTACATTCACTAAGTTTACTATCTGTTTACACAGTCTGGTAAATTGCAGAAATTGATCTAATGAATCTAATGGATTTTAAAAGCTGATTGGCCAATTGTCATCATTAGGAGTTCATTGGGAGTGCAATTATGGCTGTAGTGCCAGTGTCTTTTTGCTCTTGATGAATGGGGAAATATAAGTAACTAAGTTAAGACTTCAGAAAATAAACTGTAGACCATTACATGTCTGGTTCCTTCCTAGGGGTAATTTCCAAACAACGGAAGGTACTGCTAAATCTTGGGACAGCGCAGACACTGCCTCATTCAGGAGAGAGGCACAAATTAAGTAATTGATGAACACACTTTGTTCTGAAAGGTTCATCCAGGTTCATGCTGTACATTCCCATCCTCCAATCACCAGCCTTTTGAATGAGTGTTTCTGGTTAGATGAAACAAAATTTGAAAGAAAACTACCTCTGAATTACTGCATTTACTGCTATCTTAGATGAGCAAGTGTTTAAAGATCTACTATGTAGGATTCAGTTGATTGCAACTAACAGAATGCCTCTCCCTTACCCTTCCCTTTCCAAGTATGTATTAGAACATACAGTCAGGTCGTCCTTTCTTCTTCTTTGTTGTCCTTCTGGTGCTTCCTTTAGGATTCACGCTGCCACATGTGAAAACATGAAATGTAGAAGGCGCTCTCTAGAGGTTTGTCCATTCAGGGTAATTATAGTGTTGCAACATTGGCGGCTCCGTGGAAGAGGACCCGCTCCCTATGAAGATATAGAGGGCTTATTCTAAGCTTGCGAAAACACGATTAGTAGTTACAGATAATTAATCTAATAATTAATACTAATATATTAATGATAATATACTTACGAATACTATATTCCATTTCTGCTAACAGAGCCCCTTAAATCCTACATAGTGGACATTTAAGAAAATAATACAACTAGAAAACTGGAACCTTTGTTAAATTTAATAAATTTGTACATTTGGTCAAGGAATAAGAAAGCATGAAAATAGCATCAACTGGTGACCTGACTGGCCTGTGTTTAGGTAGCAAGTAGGTGTTCAGACCAAGTTGGATTCTACAGCAGGGGCATGAGTTGATTTTTTACTGTGGGTATTTTAATATTGTGAACACTAAAAGTGCTGAGTTTTGCAGTAGTTGTCTTTTTCGGGCCAGTTTGGAGGTTCAAGAATTATAATGAAAACACCCTGTTAGTGAGAAAGCTGAAACATCTTTTTAAAAATGGTACATTATGTCTCCAAATATTTAGTTATTCCATGTAGGCTGATGACATATGGCAAAGACTGTATGGAGGACTTTGCTTAAGGTCAAAGATGAAACACACACACACACACACACACACAGCTGCAGCTGCTGAATTCCAGTCACCCGCTGTTGGGCAACAGTTAAAAGGTCTGTTTCTTCCTTCCCCCGAAAACATGCATCAAGTCTCACAGTTTTTCAGAATCCCTGAAAGATGGAAAATTTCACTGTAAATGAAATGAAATGGAAAACTGTTACATTAATGTGTTTTAAAACACATCTGTCCAAGAAAGCAGTCACTTCTGTTAATAGTCTTAATCAATTATTTCCGTTATTTTTCTATTTTAAAATCACAACATGTATCTTTAAGCTGTGCACACGCTCTTGGTTCCGTTATATCCTTTGTTCCACTCGCAAAAATAAAGGCGCGTGTAAAAGCTAGAGAGAGCAAAGCAGCACGGATTAGGGGCTTCGTGGACTGTAGAGTTTAGGGGTTGTGTATAAATTCCTATACTGGTGAAAAATTCCAATGTTAGTGAGAATAAGTGGATATTTACTGGACTACTGTGGAAAGCATTCAATGAGTTTCCCAACACCTTTGTTAGGATTACAGATGATAATATGAGCTAGTAGTAATATGAGCTATAGCGATTCTACACAACCCTGTGAAAATTGCAAGGTTTTGAGATGTAGAAAATGGAACTAAGATCAATCGTGTCAGACCTTTAGGCCCAAATTCACATCCAGAAAAGACTTCAGAAGAATAAGATCAATGTTTTGGAATGGTTCAGTGAGAGCCCAGATAAATCCTATCAAAACCTGTGGAATGATTTGGGCTGTGCACAGAAAATCCTCTCGCAATCTAATAGAACTGGAGCATTTATGCAAGGAAGAGTAGACTAAAAGTGCCAAAGTTGAACGATTCTTACCAAAAGAGTATTGCTGTGTTACAAACAAAAGGTATTTTTAATAAAGTGTTACCTAAGGGGTGAGGGCACTTATGCAACCAGGTTCATGTAAGTATTTTCTTTACTTTTTTCTTCTTTTTGCCCTTAAACTTCCATTTGTTTTTCACTTTTTCAACCAATCTTGTTCACTGCTGTACCATATTAAAGGAGGAAAAAAAATCTAACATGATTTATCTAGGTTTCGGGTTTTTTTTTTCCATTACAAAAAACCTGACATTGACAGGGGTGTGTGGAGTTTTTATATCCACTGTATATACAGTATACAATATAAGATTAAAAATTCAACAATGATATGGGACACCAGAAATTATATGGGACAAACTAATACATCCACACATTGTGATTTTGAATTATTTGTAGTGTTTCAAGACTATAATGCTCTACTGGGCTCATGCCCTGTTTCCTCTGAGAGAAAGTAAACAGAAAAGCTGTAATACTTTCATTAAAACCAACAAACATACAAAAAAAAACCTCACCAAATTTACAGTTCTCTTGTTTTTCCTGTGTAATTTGTACTTTGAACAATGTGTGCTCAGTCTTTCTACTTTTAGTTTCTCCTCCAAAATATTTTTGTGGAAATCTAGGGGGCGTTTCACTCTGTTTAATCGCCTGACACTGATAAGCGACATAAATCTACAGTCTGGGCTAGAAAGAAATCAACCCTAACCTTGTTTCTTTGTGACATTGTATGTATGTCTGTTATGAATATTGGTGGCATTTGGCTCCACAAAAATCCAAAACAATCCACTTTAAGACATTTTTAACAGCATAATGTGATGTAGTGGTGAAGTGGTGTCTGTGAATCATGACCAGAGGTTCATTGCTTTTTTTTATTTTAACAGTAGTGAAATGTTAACAATGGAAAAATGTTTATCAGGCTATACAGCCATGGCCAAAAGTTTTGAGAATGACACAAATATTAATTTTCATAAAGTCTGCTTCCTCAGTTTTTATGATGGCAATTTGCATATACTCCAGAATGTTATGAAGAGTGATCAGAATTGCAATTAATTGCAAAGTCCCTCTTTGCCTTGAAAACATACTTAATCCCAAAAAAACATTTCCACTGCATTTCAGCCATGCCACAAAAGGACCTGCTGACATCATTTAAGTGATTCTCTCGTTAACACATGTGAGAGTGTTGACGAGGACACTCTCACCTGTGAGACACTCTCACCTCTCACTGGACATCATTGTTCTTCTTCTGTTAACCATGGTTACCTGCAAGGAAACACGTGCAGTCATCATTGCTTTGCACAAAAAGGGCTTCACAGGCAAGGATATTGCTGTTAGTGAGACTGCACCTAAATCACCTATTTATCAGATCATCAGGAACTTCAAGGAGAGAGGTTCAGTTGTTGTGACGAAGGCTTCAGGGCACCCAAGAAAGTCAAGTAAGTACCTGGACCATCTCCTGAAGTTGATTCAGCTGCGGGATCGGGGGAACACCAGTGCAGAGCTTGCTCAGGAATGGCAGCAGGCAGGTGTGAGTGCATCTGCACCCACAGTGAGGCCAAAACTTTTGGAGGATGGCCTGGTATCAAGAAGGGCAGCAAAGAAGCCACTTCTCTCCAAGAAAAACCTCAGGGACAGACTGATATTCTGCAAAAGGTACACAGATTGGACTGCTGAGGACTGGGGTAAAGTCATTTTCTCTGATGAATCCCCTTTCTGAATGTTTGGGGCATCCGGAAAAAAGATTGTCCGGAGAAGAAAAGGTCAGCGATACCATCAGTCCTGGGTCATGCCAACAGTAAAGCATCCTGACACCAGTCATGTGTGGGGTTGCTTCTCAGCCAAGGGAGTGGGCTCACTCACAATTTTGCCTAAGAACACAGCCATGAATAAAGAATGGTACCAAAACATCCTCCGAGAGGACTTCTCCCACCCATCCATGAACAGTTTGATGATGAACAATGCCTTTTCCAGCATGATGGAGCACCGTGCCATAAGGCAAAAGTGATAACTAAGTGACTCGGGGAACAAAGCATCAACATTTTGAGTCCAAGGGCAGGAAACTCCCCAGACCTTAATCCCATTGAAAACTTGTGGTCAATCCTGAAGAGGTGGGTGGACAAATAAAAACCCATGAATTCTGATAAACTCCCAGCATTGATTATGCAAGAATGGGCTGCCATCGGCCAGGATTTGGCCCAGAAGTTGATTGACAGCATGCCAGTGCGAATTGCTGGGGTCTTAAAAAAGAAGGGTCAACACTGAAAATATTAACTCTTTGCATAAACTTAATGTAATTGTCAATAAAAGCCTTTGCCACTTATGAAATGCTTGTAATTATACTTCAGTATACCATAGAAACATCTGACAAAAAGATCTAAAAACACTGAAGCAGCAAACTTTGCGAGAACCAATACTTGTGTCATTCTCAAAACTTTTGGCCACGGCTGTACATCACATAATTTTTAACTACATAAAATCTTCTAATCTCTAATCTCTTTACTTGAAATAGAACAGTAAAATTCCATTAAGCAAGATAGCGTGAATGTTTACATTCAAAATATATGTACAATAGCTTCCTTTTCTTATTTTCTTCACAGAATAAGATCATTTAAGCAATATTACACTCAAGGTTGTGCTGTTGTAATGAATATCAGCATGTCTGTGATTAGCTATGGCATTTGGCCTGCGGCTTTGTGCCTATGAGTGAATCACAGCTGTGCTAATATTCAGTATAACAATATGACCTTGAGTGTGATATTGTATTTATACAACAGTTCTATAAACAAGAAATTAATATTGAGTAAGTGACATTTGGGACACAATATGGGCAAATATTCTGTTTATTTTTGCTCTGCGAGTAGAAATAGTTCCCAAAGAAGCCACACTCATTTTATAGCACGTAGGCTAGCTGGCTAGCTAGCTTACGTTGATTTGTACATTCCCAGTAAAGGTGCTTCTGGTAAAATTGGTGTCACTTCTTCCTTTTCATTTTCATATGATGAGCTTTCATATTTTAAGTGAAAAGCTGTAGTCCTGAAAAGTATCTTTTGCCATGTCTGCTGATGGTGTCGCTAACTGTTTCAAACTAGCAAGTGGAGTTCACACAGTGCAACATCTAAAATTAGTGAACCAGAGCTAACAGTTATGTAAAATGTATAAATTGTTCATAAATTAGATGCAGCCAAAAGGAGGACACAATTGAACTACATAGGTCACATTTATGTAAAGGATGAGAATGAGAAATCTCAGTAGTCATTTTAGCAACAAAGCTGCTGGAAGTGAAGGAATTTTTCCCCACATGGTTATTTACACTCGTTCCCTAACCGCTGGCCAATGACGTGTGCTCAGTGGGCGTGGTCACGGCAATCAGCCTTGTTCCGTGTGGAAACTTTGCCGGTCCGGGTGCAAAGTTTGAACTCCGTCTGCAAAACGCCGCTCGGTGATTTTTTCCTCTGTCACGATTCACTTGAACAAGGCACGAGACGTCGCGAATGAGGTTTATCACTCCAGTTATGCTCGGGTTAGAAACGGATAGGTCGTGCTGAGTTGAAGGCGAAGTCTCGGGTGAATTTGCTAGCCAGTGCCGGCTAGCATTGTTTTTGTTTGTATGCTGTGTGTGTGTGTATTCTTCTAGCTGAGCAGTCCTCGTCCGCGGAGGAAACCATGGCTTGCGAACCCAACCGCGCCCGTTTGCTGTGCATGCTGTCGTTAACCTTCGGTTTTTTCGTGGTGGAGGTGGTGGTGAGCCGGCTCACGGCGTCGCTCGCGATGCTCTCGGACTCTTTCCACATGTTGTCGGATGTGATGGCGCTGATCGTGGCGCTGGTGGCGGTGCGCTTCGCCGAGCGCACTCAGTCCACCAATAAGAACACGTTCGGCTGGATCCGCGCCGAGGTGATGGGCGCCCTCGTTAACGCCGTCTTCCTCACCGCGCTCTGCTTCACAATTGTGCTCGAGGCCATCGAGCGCTTCACCGAGCCGCACGAGATCGAGAAACCGCTCATGGTGATCGCCGTGGGGGCCGCGGGGCTGGTGGTGAACCTGCTAGGGCTGTGTCTCTTCCACGGCCACGCTCACTCGCACAGCCACGGCAAGACCAAGAACGCCAGGGCGAACACGGGCAAGGGCGAGGCGTCCACTGACTACGGGTGCGCCGGAGAGGAGACCAACAATCTGGTCGGAGGTCAGGGCAGTAACAGCCCTAACGGCGTGAACATCGACAGCAGGGCACTACCTGGTGAGAGTGGGCTTTTACTTCATCTTTTCATTCATGCGCTGCTTGAAGTGCTCAGGCTTAAAGAGACTATTTGGATTTAAAACCCCTGTACTGCTCTAAGTCCCGAGATTAGTTCAAACAAGAGATTTTTTTAGTGTTTTATTTATATATATATATATATATATATATGTGTGTATATATATGTATATGTGTCATCTTATTACTTTTAATACCTGCTCAGGTGTGTTAGGAGCCGGAAATGAAAGGGTCACTGTTCAAGTGGATAAAGGCGGTTGCTAGGCAACCAGACACCATGGCTTCCGAGTAACGCTAGCTAATTAATGACTTTGTGCCAACTATTTAGCTGACTAATTCTTTTGTGCTTGGAGTTCTCAAACATTTTGCATCCTGAGACAACTTGAGCTGTAAGAAAAAATATCCACTTACCCCTCCCTACATGTTTATTTTTTTTTATATGCTAATTAAGTAGTAGCCTCATAATTCAATATGTAGGCCTACTGTAATATTTAGCCTGTTTATTGGAGCTTTTTATTCCTGAACTTTCCACAGACACAACAGGTCAAAGTTGACTTTTTATTTGTCGGTTTTCTTGTATTTCAAGCATTAAGGTTTGGATTAGGCCGAAACAGTTAAAGTGACCTGTCAGTCAGGTTCATAATTATTAGGACTCGGTAATAAATATAGCTTTGATTTATAGTGGGTTTCTATTTCCACTACTGCAAAAAAAAATCATTTAAAAAATAAACCTCCCAAAACATTCCAGACATCCCTGGCTGTGCTTCACAGACACCAGAGCCCATTTTGAGAGCCGCTGTTGTATACTGTGTAAAGACTACCGGTGTAAACCTCAGGTTTCCACACAACAGTAAAACTAAATTTGTTATTAAACACCACTTAATCTGCTATGATGTGATTCAGGCTAGTAGCCTTCAATCAATATGTGACTTATTTTGTTCAGAGTCTGGACAGGGCTGCTGTTAATTCATGAATGATTAGATAAAAAACTGTTTTTCCGAATCAGCGTTATGGGCCTGTTTCCATGTCTGTTAAAAAAAAAAAAGGTTCACAAATGACTCCAGACAACCATATTTTATTTAAGAACATTTTCTTTTATTCAAAGGCAAATTCTTTAACTTTTAGACACAGGCAAGGGACACTCATAGACAGCAGTTCTAGCAGGATAATGAGGTACATGTATTATTGTTTTTAATTGTTTTATTCTGAGTTTAATGCTGGCATCAGACTATACAATATCTTTTGTCTTTCACGATGGTCACCATGTCAGATTAGGCAATCACAGTGCCATAAGTTCTTGCCACGTCTTTGTTGGGATACTGGCGACATTAGAAGTTTTAACACAACCAATCATCCTTGCATGTCGTTGAGGAGGATGGTTAAGAAAGCACTGTGTGTGATGTGCTGTTTGTGATCTTGGCAGTCTTGTATTCATAAAAAAAGAAAAGAAAGACAAAAGCGATTGTGGACCTTCCTTGGGTGTCACAAAGAGAACCGCATGGGTTGTTGATCCTTCAAAGAGAACTTGAGGTAAAGAATGTGTTCTGTTATTTCATCTAGTCACAACATTGTTCATTGTTCCTGATGTTCACATTCAGGCCCGAGCCTGGAAATTTGTTGGCCACGACAAAACCGTGTTAAAGTCAGGCTGAATATGTGTAGTCTGATCCCAGCATAAAGGAGGTTTTATCAGCAATACCAATGTGGCTCTTATGCAGTTCATTACATTTGCCAGTAAAATAGTTTGTTCCTTCTTCACACCTTTGATTCATCAGTGTGATTTAATTTTCATGAATTGTTCTCAACAATAATATCTCATTTTAACGCTGGTCATAAAGATAGTTTTCATAGTGACAGAAGGATTCTGCCTTCTAGCTCACCGATATCACCAGCTCAGTGTTTTTGTGCTGAAAATGTACCAGTCTAATTCTAAGCACAGGAGCCAGTTAATGAACTGAATATATGGGTTAGGTTTGGAATTGTATTAAAGAACCCTGAACTGCTGCAAGGCTAAAATGTTCTCGTGTGAAACACTCGCATGAAAATCACACAGCGCTAGGACATTGAGTCATGCTGCGACACATTTACACCATAACAGAGAAGTAGAAGAATCCTCACACACTTGCACCAACCAACTCCATTAACTCCTTCAGGGACAGTGTCTTTTATAACAACCATCACATGATCTATTCTAGTGCATGAAAGTCTATTGGAGAATCAGTCAGAGACGAGCTGACGGTCACATGGGAGAGCTCTGAACAGACGCGTGACCAGGAAAAAGACAAAGAATAAGGACCTTGGCTTTTTCCCCCCAACATGATTTTTACATGTAATAATAAGATTGAAGAATGACAAGTGTAAGTGTCATATTAGTGGCAATTAAACTGAATAATCATAATATATTACTAACAGCTTGTATAATAATTAGTAATTAATAATTAGTTGTTTCTGTTTTTTATGATAAACCTGCTCTATTTGCAATGCATCACTGGCAGTTTTTTTCAGTAGCTCCATTTGAATAGAAAAATAAGTAATATTGTGTTCTCTACAAATGATTTCATTTTAGCTTTTGTGTTCGTGCTAGAGAAATAAGCACATGGCCATGGGTCTCCAAAGTCTGGGCCCAGTGCCAAATGTGGCCCGCGGACAAATGTTAACTGGTCCATACATTCTAATAAAGAAGCTGTTTGGTGGCCCTGTCGGCCAACATGTTGCAATTTTTCGTTTCACCTGACAGTGGCAGCAGTCCGTGTTAACACAGTAAGCTAAATTGCAATTGCTTGTTTTCTCGGACTGCACCTGCAAATGAATTTACTGAATGATATTAAGTTATGGCTGCAGACAAAAAGTTCAAAGTTAACAATGAGAAAGGGCGATGTCAAAAGTGCAAAAAAAACCCAACAAAACACATTGAGTGAGCGACAGTTCTGTGTGTAGAAGCACCTTCTGGGTAAATAGAGAGGTCAGAAGAAAATGGCCAGATTAGTTCAAACTGCCAGGGAGGATTTAGTAACACACACTCAGTGGCACAAAAAGTGAAGCACCCAGAAGGAATGGTCTGATTTGGATGTAATTCAGTACACATGCAGACCAGCGATGGGTATGTAAATGATTCAGTTTGCAAGGAGCTGGCATGTCTAGTCGGCATGTGGGGCATACAGATGTCGCTGTGGCCAAGTGTTGGAACCAATGGGCATATGAGGGCACCCACATACGTCGTGAAGGTTCTGGTGCCCAAGGTGGACCACACCAGGGGAGATTTGTCGCATTGTGTGCCAAGCATTACAGAACGGCATGACATCTGCGCCTGAAATCCGAACACACTACCACACACTGTGTCATCTTGCACCGTGTCTCGATGACCGGTATCAGCCAGACTACGGGTTCACCGTCCCATGCGTAGGCTGCCGTTAACACCAGAACGGAGATGGCTGTGTTTGGAGTGGTGTTGATGAGTGGCGTTGTACCATGTTCAGCGATGAATCTCCGGTTCTGCGTTACCACTCATGACCATCGTGTGTGCGTATGTCGGCACCAAGGAGAGAGGACCGATCCTGCCAATTTTGTGGCGAGATGCACCGGTGTTACTCCTGGCGTCATGGTGTGGGGAGCCGTAGGGTGACTTCAGGTCATTTCTGGTAGTGATTCAGGGGACCCTGACGGCACAGCGCTACGTCAATGACATCCTGTGTCCGACATCTTGTATCTCTCAGTCTGGATGTTGGTAGGAACTATTTTTACTAGGCATGTTAATTACCTTGAACAAATGCTGGACAGACCTGCCAACCTCTACATT
>JAQQZR010000020.1:9570262-9589126 GCA_030068235.1 Notoglanidium macrostoma | reverse complement strand
ATTCACTGAGCTCCTGAGAGCGACCCATTCTTTCACAAATGTTTGTAGAAGCGGTCTGCATGCCTAGGTGCTTGAAGATATACACATGTGGCAATGGATGTGATTGGAACTTCTGAATTTAATTATTTCGATGGGTGAGTGAATACTTTTGGCAATATAGTGTATCTGGCAACTGATACTTATTCTCCACATGCGACTTTTCTCTATCTTTCTTTCGAGGTAACGTTGCATAGATATTAAACTTTACTGAGATATTCAAATGAAATAAATCCACACACGTGACTTTGATTTCTAGGCTCGGTGTGAGGAGGGAGCGCGCGCGCACGTGGCCATGTCGTGGTTCGGATGGGGCGAGCCTCAGTACCGGAGCGCGCGGCGTGAGCCGGCTGAGGTGGTGACGGACACGCTGATGCTCGAGCTCAGCTGGCAGATGAAGGAGGCGGAGCGGCTGCAGCGCGAGCGCGATAATGAATACCGGCGGCTGCGCACCGGCGTGGACTACAGCTGGCTGGTGAGCGCGCCGCGCGTCTCCTACGACATCAGCCACGGAGAGAGACTGGCGCTCGAGGACCTGTGCAGCAAAGTACATCCGTCCTACTGCGGAGCCGTGATCCTCCGGTAATCACACACCTGTACGGCCTCAACGTACCATTAGTTTTTAATTATAGGCTACATCATCTCAGACTTGCAGGAAAATGCTCAACTAGTCTACTAGTGATGAAACCAAGGGCCAGGTGAAGCCCTGAAAATTTCATGTGGGACTCCATAACCATCAAGACTGTTCATAGTCACCATCATTTCGATTAAAAGAATATAGATTGGGAAATTAAAAATTAATTATAGCTGTATTACTATAAAATAAATCTAGAAAAGTGCGTTCATCACAGGAAATGGGACATGACATAACAGCTAAGTATTAATATTAGAACAATATGTGGTTTTGTACATAGGGATGAACCAAATTGAGAGCTGCATCATTTTTCATAAATGAATATTAACCCAAATCAAAGAAGCAGAGAGTCAGAATTTAGAAATACAGTTTATTTTTTTGTTTTGCACTTACATCGTTGGATACAGAAAGAGCTTTGTATATGTCCATGCCTAGGAGGCACATGCAGCAAACACACACAGAATGATTTAATTATAGAGATAAAACCTACCATGATGAGCTATTTTAAAGCTACCTTAGAACATCCAGGCCTCTTGAGGGTAAAATCAGTGGCTTTGCCAAAGTGGCTTTGTGGAATACACGACAGAACCATAATAAACGCTGGCCCTAATGAGCTTGAGAGCTTCTCTGCATACACAGAGGCCAGGTAACTGTCACTAGGCCTGGTTTACAAGGCCTGGGATAGGTCGAATTTTGCAAATTGTAATGAGAAAAAGGATTTGAAATATACAGTTTGCAGATACAGATAATAGACTATCTGAACATTCTTGGTTGAGTCTAGGTTCAGAAAGATCCTTTAGTCATTTAAGGCTTTTCTTCATTAATCCAAGGAGCTTCATTTAATTTCCGTTCTGAGCAATACCACGATGATAAGTCACCTTGACTTACTTTTATTATGCATTCTGCTAAGTTGTTTTGGCATGATATTTGTATTCTTTTTCAACTTAAAGTTTCTGTCATGTGCAGGTTTATTAGATATACTGATCTGGTAACTAACAATCTAGCAGCACCTTGTAGTGTAAGGTATATTCTAATCAAAAGGTAGCAATAATGTATTTTATCTGTTGGTTCATCTTCTGTAATGGCTTTATTCCGGTCAGGGATATGGTGGCTCCAGAGCCAATCCTGGGAACACTGGGCACAACCCGGTAAAACACACTGAATGGGATGCCAGGCCACTACATCATCTACACAAACATTTACACCTCGTGATAGCCAGTCCACTTACCTGCATGTTTTTGGGAGGGATAGAAACCAGAGAACATGGAAGAAACCCATACAGGCTTAAAAAAAAAAAGCATGCAATCCCATGCCATCCTTGCTGTATTTTATCCAGGTTGCAAGTCTTATAAATGAACCAGTCAGTTAATTAACAGGTTAGTTGCTATGTTAGAGCAGCAAAAACAACAAACTGTGCTGGAGTCATACAGGGCTAAAGCTAGATATCTTTGCTCGTGACATATAGACAAACCAGGAAGAAGAAATGTGATTTGAACTCAGAAGACATGTTTCCCTGTTACATAACAAGTATAGATTTACACTTTAGCACAAACCCATCCTACACCAACACCCACCCTTCTGGAACAGCTAAACATCACACACTGATGTATCAGATTGTTGGTTACTAGTTACTGTTACATGTGCAGAGTGAAAATAGAAAATGAAGTCCAAGCACAGTGTTATTAATGAAGCTGGCTCCACTGCTAATTTTCGTTTCCTATTAACCCAAACACGTGCAGGTAGTTGGACTGGCCACTCTAAATTGTTGTCCCAGCACCAGTATACATCGGTACTATAACTCTGTGATATTTTTGAGCATTGTAGATTATATCCGGGCACCTTAGTTGTTAGTGATCTTTTAAATCTGAGATTCTTTTTTCTTGGCAGGTTTCGTCAGGTCCTGACAGAGAACGAGCCAGAGGTGCAAGAGGTTTCCGGTCTTTTCCGTGCCGTTCTTCTTGAGACACTGGAGCGCATTCAGGAGGAGAAGGAGGCACAGCGCTTGACTCGGCAGTGGAATAACAAGCGCTCCATTAGTCTGTCCATGCTAACATTCAAATCCCGAATGAGAATCAATCCGTTCGGAAGCTCTGTGGCTCTCACCTCCAGCAGTTCTGGATTTGAGGAAGTCCACACCATATCTCAGGATGTTGAAAAAGGACTTGGACACACAGCAGAAAAAGCACAACGTGTGTTTAGCATGCCTGATTTCAGACACAAAGGCATTAATGGCCATGTGTGATGAATGTTTGGATTCCAAAAAATGTGACTTCACGAACGGAGCTGCACTAGGGATAAAAAAACAACAACAAAAGACCCTACAAGGTAAATTCATGATATAATGAACATCAAACATCATACAATGGTTTTCTGCACACCACTTGCCATTTTCAAAAGCACAAAAGTAAATAACCTTTTTATTTCATATTTTTTTTCATATATGGTAATGATGTAAATATTTCTCTGCAACATACTTTCCATACTGATGTTATTGTAACACTCCTGCTGTGTTTCCAAAGACTCTCTGGCACTTACTGTACTACATAAATGCCATGCCATGTGTATGGTTTAAATTTAGTAATAAAAATGGAAACATTGAAATCTGTAGATTATTTAACAGCTGTGCATTTCAGTGGGGATGTTTTCAGGGGCAGGTTTGTACCTGACTTAGCAGTCTGTACCTGATAAACCACTTTCTAAATTGCTTTCTAAATCTAAACTTTCTAAATCTTTTCTAAGACACAAACCTAAAGATTACATACAGAAGCTTAGAATGTTGTGCGATATGTTAAGTAAGTTTAAGCAATGCATTTTTAAATTTTAAATAGTAACATTTTTGAAATGTTAATGATTCAGTAATAATGTAATAGTGTAATAATCATTTCAGGTGTCTGTGTCAGTATGTATGAATTTAAAACTTCATCTTCAGTAAGTGTGAAATGTGAAAATCTTTCAATCAAATGATAAATAAAACTGATGAATTAATTACTCTATTTAAACTCTTACTGATGACAGATTGGAGTATATGTAATGTATATCAATTGTGATATAAGAACAAATGACAGAGAAATTTTCTAGCTTTATTAACGGGCCAAATGTGTGCCAAGAAAAATTCCCCACACCATTACTCCACCTCCACCGGTCTGGACTGTTGACACAAGATAGGTTGGGTCCCAGGATTAATGCTGTTGGCTCCAAATTCTGACCCTACCATCTGTGTACCTCAGCAAAAATCGACACTCATCAGACCAGGCTACGCTTTTCCAATCTCCAACTGTCCAGTACTGGTGAGCCTGTTGTCACTGAAGCCTCAGCTCTCTGTTCTTCACTGACAGAAGCTGATGTGGTCTTCTGCTGTTGTAGCCATTCTGCCTCAGGGTTTGATGGGCTGTGCATTCTGAGATGTATTTCTGTTCACAACAATTGTACAGAGTGGCTGCCTGAGTTACTATAACCTTTCTGTCAGCCTAAACCAGTCTGAGCTCTCTCATCAACACAGCATTTCTGTCTGCAGAACTGCACCTCATATTTTGTCTTTATTATGGTCTGAGTAAACTCTAGAGACTGCCATGTGTGAAAATGCCACATCATTGGTTATAGAATTCTTGAACCAGCCCTTCTCCTGCCAATAATCAGTCAATATCACTGAGATCATGTTTTTCCTTCATTATGATGTTTGATGTGAACATTAACTGAAGCTGCTGCCCCATATCTGTTTTTATGCATTAAAAAACCATGGACTGTATATGTTTATACAATTCTGATTTGTCCAATTTAGACAAAAATATTTGTCTACATTTGTGCCACATCAACACTTATAAAGAAAATATAAGTCACATTGTTATTTTGTACTGAAGGTCTTATATAAAAGATATTTAAATGTTTTTTTTTCCCACAAGGGCAGATAAATGACAATTAAGCATTTATAATAATAATTTGACAAAAAAAAGATAAAAGGACTTTTATCCCTTTTTTGCTTTGGACAAAGGATAGCCTGAATTCCTGATATTGTCATTTCAATATAAAGATCAAATTTTGTGTCATTTACATAAACATAGTTAACACTATAGATATCGATGTGAGTATGAAGATAGACTGCAGTGCTGAACTTAGGGATGAGCAACCCTGGCCCTACCTCAAATATTACAATATGTTGGAGTAAAAAAATATTCAAAATGAGATGACTTCTTTGCCTCCCTTGCACGCATCTGAAAAATCCTGCTAAAATAAGGTTTGCTAATTTGCTAACATTTATGTTAACTGAAGTATATTCAACTAAGTTAGTCTGATTTCGTTGATAATGCCAGGATGGACCAGCATCCATTCCAGTAACTAACATAAAATGACTAGGCAATGGCAAATACTGTAAACTTAGAGATTGAATTATGTTTTCAGGTAAAACAATATTATTACATGAAGACAAAAATCATCCAAAGGTTTGGCCCCAGAGCCAAATGCAGGCAGTGGACAGGTGTTAACTGGGCCATGGCTTCTCCATTAGAATGTATGATAGGTGACCTGCAGCAGACTGTGTTAACTCAATTAGATAAACTGCAAGAGCTTTTCCCTCCGACTTCACTGGATGAAATTTACTCATGGCTACAGCCAAAAAGTACAAAGTTAATAAATGAAAAACTTTAAAATAGTTGGAAACAAGAATACTTTCTCTTTCCACACCCACACCCACACCCACACCCACACCCACACCCACACCCACACACACACACACACACACACACACACTTCCAGAAAAGTTGTGACGTTCTTAATAGTTGAATAAAATGAAAACTAAAAGACACATGAAATCAGATGAGCCAATATTTCATTCACAACAGAACATAGATAACATAAATGTTCAAACTGGGAAATTGTACACCTTTAGCCACTAAATGAGCACATTTCAAATTTGATGTTTGCTACAGGTCTCAAAATAGTTGGGACAGGGGCATGTTTACCATGGTGTAGCATCTCCTCTTCTTTGTATATACCCTGTATGCTGTTGTCATTTTTTTTTTTGCATTACATAAGTAAAGAAGGTCTTTAAATACATCCAGCAGCACTTTTGGACTGATTTATTTTTATTTACCTAAGAATCCTCACAGATGTCTGCATGTTCTCAGTTCTTACTCACTTACATTTACATTTAACATGACAAATATCACACATTTTGTGAATGATGCACCACTGTTTTATCATATCTATGTAAATGTGCCATCATGATTGTGTCTACTGCTATTCTCTACATGTCCACTCTTAATGTCTTGTAAGTCCTTTTTTGGGTGATCATGGTTTTTGCTGTAATTCTGAAGTTTGGGGTATTGGCGGAAGAAACAGTCTGTGTGGAATAAAAACAGTTCTTCTCATTTAAAAACCTGTGGTGACCTTTTTACAATAATAGTTAGTGGTCTAAATACAGGTAGATTAAAAGAAGAGAATGTCACCCAGTTAACAGTTTTAAAAATTTCAAAATAGCAAACACACATGAGAGTGATGCTTTATAACAGGAAGAATACATGAGTTCATTGGACGTCAACAAAAATAATATAGAAAGATAACAAAATGAGTCGTTTCTCCAGTTGTGGTGAGCTGTGTGAGGCCCCACAGTGCTGTCCATTACAGGAAATTACAGGCATTTCCCTGAGAGCTGACTGGCCAAGACAATAAAAATAGAAAAGTCAATAAAAATAAAAAAATAAAATAATTATGGGGAAAGTAGAAGAACAGAGTCTGAATTAGCAAGTCGAGTTCAGAAACTCCAACAGTTCAGCACGGTTTTTGTCTCTCTGAAAGAAGGAAAAAAGATCAAATAAAATGAAAAATAAAGATTTACATTGTATACACAATACCAGTAAAAGTTGTTCAGTGGCATCACACAGTAGTATAAAAGCAGCATTTAATACTACAATAATACAGTGTTACTAAAGTAGATGACTCACTTGCTTGTCCTTCTTTGATTTCTTCACCTTCATTTTGATCTTCTTCCCTGAGATCATGCTGTACTTGCCACTCCGCTTCTTCTCCTTCAGGTACTGCAACACAGACACACGTCAGCATGACAGGAATTTTTTTTTAAGCTCCAGTACAGATTGAGAGTTATAAAACCACTACCTTTGAAATCTGAACAGGACCAGAGGCATCTTCCTCTCCTTTATGTTTCTTGCCTTTCTTTCGCTTGCGTGCTTTGTCTTTTTTCTGCTTCTATAAAAAAAGCAACTGATTTATCCATGGAGTAAGAACATTAAACATGTCATTACTGCAGGGTATCTGGGGGTGGGGGGATAGGGAGAGGGTGATAGGGAGAGGGTGATAGGGAGAGGGTGATAGGGAGAGGGTGATGGGGAGAGGGTGATGGGGAGAGGGTGATGGGGAGAGGGTGATGGGGAGAGGGTGATGGGGAGAGGGTGATAGGGAGAGGGTGATAGGGAGAGGGTGATAGGGAGAGAGATGGGGGTGTGGAGAGAGACAGAGAGAATTAGGAAACAGAGTGGCAAACCTGATATAAACTGCAAAATCAATCAATGATTTTATAAGTGATTTGGTTTCAGTCTCATACACAGGTCAGTATTTGACATCAAAATAGAACATACCTTTTTAAAAAGTTTTTCCTTTTTCCTTTTCTTTGAAGCTTTTCTTTTCTTTCGGCAAGAACCTGGTGACAAAGAATACAGTGCCTATAATATATATATATATATATATGTATGTGTGTGTGTGTGTGTGTGTGTGTATAAAATGTCACAAATAAATGTAGCTAACTTTAACAATAAACAAAGCTAACATGTATTAAGTGATTTTATAGAATATTAAATATATATATATTTATATTTTTGACATTATGACTAATAGTTTGCAGGAGTACGTCTCCTCCAGGATGACAATGATTCATGTACATAAAACATTTCAGTACATGATCTAATTTAGAGCTGTTTCAATATGATGACATTATCACTTCCTCCCCCACTGGGACCGAGACACAGAGTCCGGCAGTCTTCTTGTAAAATCTGGTGACTTTAGGTCTCATGAATAATAAACTTTCATGAACCAAAATGATTCTGCTGTAAATCAGCTGCTCCGTTTAGATTCATATGAACTCACCACTGCTACTGGAGCTGCTCCTGCTGCGTGATGAATCACTGCTAGAAGAGGAGCGAGATGAAGATGATGATGAAGAGGAGGAGGATGTTGAGGAGGAGGATGAACTGACCGACGAGGATCTGCTTCGGCTGCGTTTTCGCTTCTTTTCGTCTCTTCCTGTCAACAGGAACAAATACCAGACAAACACTTTTCAGTCAAAACCCCAGTAATTAAATCTGATCCTGTTATTCAAGGCTCCATTATAATGCTGAGACAGAACGACTGATCACTTCTGTGAACCTCGTGAAACTGTAACACACATGCTGATGGTTGTTGTGAAAATGGCATGATCTTGGCTTCGTGTTGTGTTACTGTCCCTGCTGCTTCCATGTATGTACTGTTTAGGACTTCTATCGTGGCTCTGACCTCTTTCCGCTTTCCATATTTAGTAATGGATTCCTGTTGTCTCTGTGGTGTTTGTCACATTATTCATGTTCATGTGTCCCTTTACCCTTCAGTAGTCTGTACATTTGAGCATTCTTGGTTTTCTTGGTCATCAGTCCATCACCAAGCACAACAGCACACACATTCACTCCACACAGTCACACCTATGGGCTATTTAGGGTAGCCAATCCACTCTGCATCATATATTTGGAAATTGAGAGGAAACCAGAGCACATGTACAGACAGTAACCAGAGCTCAGGATCAACCCTCAAACTCTGAAGTTGTGAGGTGTCAAAGGTACCTGATGCAACACTGCACCACCTTTCCTGTACATGCAAGTCTTAAAGTGCACTGGGCACCACTATGATTGAGTTTATACATTAATTTAGATCGCAACAAGTAATGTTTAGAACTAAAAGTCATGTTAAAATTACGTGACCTACAGCCTACAAGAGCCCATACACGAATGCAATAACTGCTGTAAAGAAATCTGGTATCATGGTGTTAGATTTCAGTGGTGGAAAACTGAGAATAATGAAAATCCGCATCAGATTCTGTGATGGTTCTTTCCGATTTGTACGACAACCCCGGGTTATATTCTCACTTCTGTTTGTGTCAAACAGAAATACAAACGAGTAAATTTCAATTATAAAGCACATTTAAAGCATTGCCCGTTGACCAAAGTGCTAAATATGTACATACGACTCTCTCTCAGAAATAACATATGCAAACACACATACACATGCATTCCAAATTAAAGTATTGTATGTTATAAAGATCACTGTGCTCCTAGTATAGATCACGGATGTAGGCTTTCTTGTTCATAATGGATCGCGATACTGCAATGTAGTTACACTGTGTTTGTGATCTGTGGTGCGACTGAACTTCTACACAGTTTTACCCTCAACTTCTGAAACTTATTTTCAAAGCAAAAAAGATCTACTCTATATGCGCAGAGTGTCTCTGATTCACAGGCACCGACCTTTGCTTCTCGATCGTCTCCTCTCCTTCGTGTCTGTGCTGGACCTGCTTCTCTCCATCTGATCCACGTTTCCAGACTGTTAAACATAAATGCATACATTTAGTCAATTGACAGAAAATGTAGGTCTTAAATGACTTATAAAAGAGGAACTAGGCAATTCAATGAACTCAATTATGCACCAATTTCACATTTATAGCACTTTTAACATCAGACACTGAAACATAGCAGCTTAACAGAAATACGGATGCAGCTTTCGGTCCCTAATGAGCAAACCAGAGGCGATGGTGGGAATGGGGGGGAAAAAAGAAAAAAAAAAAAAAAAAAAAACCCTGAGAAAACACGAGGAAGAAACCAGACTCAACAGGGAACCCATCCTCATCTAGGAGACATCGGACAGTGCGATTAGAAATGATTACCCTTCCACAGCTGCATGCTGTAAAGTCATCCAGCTGTGAGCGGGTTAAAGGCTAATCACTGAGCTGTCTCACAAACACACACCATAAAGACCTGCAACATCACTGCTATAAACAGATAATAATGTGTTATACAGAATACGTTTGTAAAGCAGTTTATTTGTTGCACCTTCAATCACAGATTCATGCCAAAATGCATTACATTTGTAATATGGTTATAAATGACAAGACATGAAAAGAAAACTGAAGAAACTAATTTTTAGATAATATTATGGCTCCAGATTAGATTTACTTGTAGTTAAATTAAGTGAAAGCCAAAAACAAACAAATTATCAAATACTAGACCATGTTCACGTCACTTTAGCTAGCTAGCTAACATTATCCTCCATTTAATTTCAGAAACGCCGATTATCCAGCACCGAATCGAAACCAGGGTTTCTGCGCATGCGCAGTTCATGCTTCATTTACTTTAATACAGGAGGCGTTTTCTGATCATAAACATGCCTAAGAAAATACAATATGCTAAAAAAAAAACCCCAGCACAAAACGTTAACGTTTTACGGAGACCTATATTACACTTTGATACGGCAGGACAAATGTTTAAAATGACAGCTTTAATTGTATCAACAAAATCAGCGTCCAAATGACATGTTCAGCCGTATGAATAAAACACTGTGGATGTGGACAGCTGGAGCTGGGACAGCTGGAATTATCAGTAAAAACGTGACACGAGACAATGAAGCAGTGAATAAACATCTCTCTGGTTTCTGATGTTCAGGAGAATCAGAGACACAAAGACGGTTCTGTAAATCTACAGGTTGTACAGTCATGGGCAGATTCGTGTCATTTGCTAAATGGATTTCTAGTAAGTTTACACTTCAGAGTCGAAGCATGAAAGAGCAGCCCGATAAAAAAAACACAAAGCCATGAGTAACAACTAAGAGTAAATTCACTGTGACTGTCAACTTCAGTCGTGTTTCTCCCAGCAAAAAGAACAATAAGGACAATTTTACTACGAAGGTAACATTAACGTTGAACCCGCGGTTTCCAAGTAATCAAACCAGAGAGTTTCTCTGTTCTTTTCTTAATAAAATTAACAGGCGAATAAGTTAGAATGCAGTGTACTGTTCAGTTAGCACTAGGCTAATGCTATTTATATTTACACCTTACCATAGTGAAAAAGGAAAGGCCAGTCTGGATGAAGCTTTGTTAATCGTGACGAAATCGCTCCTACTATTCAGATGATATCTGCTTCATTATTAAATATTTTACTTTTGTTTAATTCCTATTATTTTTAGATAAGATGGTTTACT
The DNA here is from genome assembly GCA_030068235.1 of Notoglanidium macrostoma. NCBI lineage: Eukaryota > Metazoa > Chordata > Actinopteri > Siluriformes > Auchenoglanididae > Notoglanidium > Notoglanidium macrostoma. The sequence goes on along the minus strand of JAQQZR010000020.1, from coordinate 9,578,232 downwards.
CAAACTTTCAATAAGACCACAACCAGAGCGAAGCCATTATTGTCGACGCGTTCTCCCGTCATTCATTGCGGTTCAATCCGAAATTACACCCTACTCCCTACATCTGTACACTACATTGAGGCTGGAAGAGTGACGTTCTACGAAGTACCTAGTAGACTACATGTCCAATAAGAGGTCATTTTATGTGCCTACTGCTATTACGTAATTTTGTTCTTCTTCTACTAACTGCTCGCTAAGTAACATTTGTTGTCCTACTGCTCTCTACTGTCCCGCTACGGTATTGCAACAATAGCCTAACCTGGCCTAAACAAGATTTCCCGACGGATTACATTTCGACCTAACTCTCCAAAATACTTTCCTCTGTTCCCTAAGACATAGCGCATGATAGAGCAGCATTGCACTATTTCCACTGTGTGGAATTGCAAAATGCACAGCAGTGTTTATTTAATATGTGTTAGAATAGGACCCTTCATGTCCCAAAAGAACATTAGGGTTAGGGTTAACCCTAGTGCACTTGGGCATGTTATTCTTCAATAGTGCAGTCTCGCAATGGAGCGTCCATGTTTGCGCCCTCGTGGCTGCAACTCGTCTAATGTCTGAGTGCTGCATTGTGCATGGTTGAACTATCCAGCAGGCAATGTACGAGTAAATATGTTTCGCTAGCTTCTGTTTGTTTCGGTTATCACGTAATTTAAAAATTGCCTTTAGTTTTTAATTCTCCCTCATATCTACATATAGCATGGGTCCACCTATACAGAGCCGCCATGTTGTGCAGCTACTGTAGCCCAGAATGGACAAACCTCTAGAGAGCACCTTCTGTGTTTCACGTTTTTACAAGTGGCAGACTGAATCTGGAAGGAAGACAAAGAAGAAGTAAGGAAGAAGAAATAAGAGAAACCAGTGTGTGCTGGCAATCAAATTTGAGATCCAAAATGTTGGAAAGTGGAGGATCATGCTTATTATTTAGCATGGAACAAGCAAAGGGAGTGTGAATGGATGTATTTGGAAGTACACTATGGGCACCTGACGGCCAATGTAAGCTCTAATACATGCTTGGAAAGGGAGGGGCATTCAGGTGGTTATCCTATATAGTGGACCTTTAACATTGAGGCTGTATTATACATGCCAAAAGGTGTATGAAGAACATATGAACCCAATTAAAGCACAGAAAGAACAAAGAGCAATCTAAAGTGGAAGATATATATAAAGCAGGGAAATTAAATTGAGATGACAAATTGATCAGAGTGTTAAAAGGGTTAAATAAAAAAAAACAGGTGACTAACAAGAGTTATTCTGTCATAAAATATCATACTCTAATATGTAAATGAAGGCCCCCCTGCATGGGGAGGGGGATGGTATGTGTCATTGGCTTGTTTGTGTTCTTTAATATGCATTTTCATTGTATCTGGATATTGCAAAAAAAAATTTAGGTGCTTCTGTGATTTTTTTTTGTGCAGTATAGAAGAATTATGAGATTTCAATTTTGGTTGATTTAAAAAAATAAACAGGCAGATGATCCTTTATTAGTGATATAATAAGATACATAAAGGGGAACGTTCTGCTTTGTGGTGGTCTGTGATGAGCTGGTGCCTGCCCAGGTTGTGTACATCGACCCTGACAGTTTTAGCATCAGTGTATGTGTAGCGCTTGTAGGTTCCTCTGTCAGTATAGCAGGTAATTTGGATCGTTCCAGTGTTGGTGGGGATCTCCTGTAATCTGACCATTCATGATGTCTAAATTGACTGTTTTCTGTGGAGAGACTGAGAGCAAAGTACACCGACATACAGCGCTCTCCTAAATGTACGGTATGTTCAGCTGATACACCCATTTTTGAGACTTTTCCTCATTTATCACACACATTATCACTCTTCCACAGCTTTCAACCACATGGTTATGTTAATTGTGAAGCCTTGTCAATAGTTTTGTCTTGTGCAAGTACTGTATTATTATTGTTATTATTGCCTTATCGTGTTTGACCCTTGCTTTGCCTTTTAACTTAGCTTTTGAGCCACCCTTTCATCTTGGATTCAATCATGTGAACTATTGTGTATTGACCTTGGCCTGTTTCAGGTTATGTTTTTGGATTGTGGAGTTTGTTATTAATCCTCTTGCACATGTCACGTTCATTACAAACACTTTATGATGTGCTGTTATAAAAATCTGCTTCTCATCAGGCCACATCACACCAGCATTGATTAGTTTCCTATAACACCACCCCCATTGCACTTTACTTCTTATACTTCTTATTTAACAAAGAATACAAAACCATACTCCTAGTAATATGGGAAAGTTGTATAAAAACATTTATTAATGAAATAATATGTTTGTTACATTTCTATCTTTCTTATAATATTCTGTGATGCTACCAAGCTACCTACATGGTAACCATGCTGCGTAACTTATATTAACACACACACACACACAAATTCCAAGTGTTTAAGTCATATAAGTCGGTCATTTTTGATATTTAGTGTACAGTCAGGACTGAATGACTTGAGTTCACTAACAACTGTTTCAGATCATTAATATTCAAATTGTTATGATGTCATAATGTTTTATTTAAATATGCATGCTTGTCACACACATCTAATGTCACGTCAATTAGTTCTGTTTTGTTGTTCCTATTACTTTCAGTTAGCAAAAGCACAAAATATTAGGCTTGAATTTAAAGGTGTAAATGATTAAGGCATCTTGTTTGATGAAATGAAAAGAACTCAACGATCTGAACCTGACATGAACAAGATCAGAAAAAGTGACTGACTGTGTCAAACATGGAAAGGAGTAAAGAATAAAGAAATAAAATAAGGCTAATAGTAAAGCATGCAAACAGACATGTTTTTACATAGACCAATCTGAGATCAGCTGCAGAAAGGCACAAACTGTCAGTCTTAGAAGATTAAAAAATATCACAATATGCGTAAAGAAAGATTAAGTAGCTGAAGAAAGTTTTTTTTTTTTTTTTTAAAGCTGAATATGTCCTCTAAATTGGGATCCTTTTTTAAAACCAATTTTTGCTGCATAATCATATTTAGTTTGTGAATGCAGCTCCATCTGGGGATGATGAGTATTTGCTAAATGAAAGTGTAGAGTGAAAGAATGCAGGGACAGATGTTTGTGTGTATGTGTTGATTACTGAGCCATGACTGCTCGTTTGTTAGGGTTCTGTGCTAGTGACCAGCTCAAATCCCAGGATCTCATAAGATCTATGGGAGGGCACATGAACAAAACTATTAATTTCTGTGATTTAGTTCTGACTAGATGACGTGCACAAGGACATTTTGGTATCCGTTAAAAATACACCTCTTGCCATTGAATTCATGACAATTTGTGGATGGAAAACAGGCACCAAGCTATGACAATCAAGAAAACAACGCTCACTGGTTTATTTTGAAAGTTCCCCAAGTGGCAATTGCTATTAATGTGTTTACCAGTTGGAGACAGTCTGGTGTGGAGCATCCATATTTAAATGGGTTTCCCAGTCACCTGCTTCCCGGACATATGGGGAAACATTGTGAAATGTCCTTGTACACGTAGAATATGATGTTTTTGGAGATTTTGGAGTTGTCTTAGAGTTGCTTAGAATAACTGATATTATTCAAGTTCCCTGAGTTGGTTATGGAGTTTGGATTTATGTGTGAAGAGCACAAAGTCAGCATTTTAAGCCTCTGCTTTGTTTTTAGAGTGATCAGTGTGAGTAAGACTTTCACCAGCCTCCTCTTCCTCAGGTACCTGCAGATAAAAAAACATCAAATCAATAATAATTAACAACAGAATAGTGATACACAACTCCTGCAGTGTTGAGAGGTCTTCTGTTTCTCCTGCTTAGATGGAACATTCATTTTAAAATCTACAATCATGTCTTCGTGATGATTGTTGAACATTATTATAGAAAAATCCTGATTAAAAGCCATGACTTTAAGTTATTTCTTGGTTTTGTAGGTCTTATTCTTTCTTGTGATTAAAAGGGAGAATACTTTCCATTCATTCATTCATTCATTTTCAGAATACTAGGTGCAAGACAGGCATAAACCCTGCACACACGTTCACACACACATTCACACCTAGGGACAATTTAGAGGAGCCAATCCATCAAGCAGCTTGTTTCTTTTTTTATGAGGAGAGAACTTGCGAATCCAGAGGAAACCCACATGTTTTTTTCGGAACAACATGTCATCACTTACATCGCCTTTTTTATTCATATTTACAAGGATCAGTCAGTTTTGGCATTCTCACCTCCCAGTAGAGAGAGTCATCAAAGCAGTTCTGATCAGGCGGCTGTCCCCAAAATGGCAGCTTCAGTATAAGACCTGTAGCACCAAATCAAATCAAGTGAATTTTCAGCATTACATCTCACTACTCAGGTACACAAGATGACACACTACTGCATAATATGTATGTATGTGCTAATAGTACAACAGTGGAGGAAACATCATCTCCAGTTTAGTTTAATACACAGTACCAGTCAAAAGTTCGGACACATCTACTCATTCATAGGTTTTCTTTATTTTGACTATTTTCTACACTGTAGAGCAACACTGAAGACATCAAAACTATGAAATAACACACATGGAACATGGAAATAACATATATGGAATTATGCTGTAATTAAAAAATGTTTATTTTATGTTTCGTAAATATCCTAAAGTAGCCAGTGTTTACCTTGATGACAGCTTTGCACACTATTCGCATGATCTTAACCAGCTTCATGAGGTCGTCACCTATACTTTATACCAATACTTTTCAGTTAAGAGCTGTGCGTTATCAAAGTTCATTAGTGGAATTTCTTGCCTTCTTAATGTGTTTGAGATCATCAGTTGTGTTGTGTCGAGGTGGTGTTGGTGTACAGTAAATAGCCCTGTTATACAACTGTAGTAATTCATATTACATCAAGAACCGCTCAACTAAGTAAAGAGAAACGACAGTCCATCGTTACGTTATGACATGAAGTGACATTTAAATAACATAAATAAAGAAAAAACATTGAATTAAAAGGTGTGTCCAAACTTTTTTTCTGGTAATGTAAACTGCATGGCACATTTGATACAGTAATACCACATATAGGTAAATTGTTTCAGAAAGTTACAGAATCAGTTCATCTTACAGAAATTAAACATACAAATCAAATTCTAACTAAATTATCACCCAAAATACTCCAGATGCTAACATGACTGCAACTACTGTTTCCATTTCTGCAGTGTCATTGTGCACTTTATGGATAACAGTGTGTCATACAGTAACACAAACCACTCAAGCAAGCAAGACTGCAAAGCCGTTTGAAGTTGAAGTGAAGCAGTGATGATTTAGAAATGCAGTTTATAAAAACTGAAGTGTATAAGCTCCTCTTTCATGTTATCTACATTAGTCTTTCAGCTGCAGTGCAAAACTAGTTGTAAACTGTAGACATCAAATATGTTCTGTCGTATCAGCTATATTAGGAGTGTGGGGAAGCTGGTACTTCATCATTTTGGCTCTTCTAACACAATGTTTGAGTTTCAGTTTGAGCTCTGAACATCAGCTCAGTTTCATGTAAAGAATCTTAAAACATGTAATAGCTTTTGCATGTTAGAAGTGTTCAGTGTAAGTTCATGTCTTCTAATTCCTACTGTGTTAGTGAAAGTGGAAATTACGTGAACACTGAATTACAGACATAGTCTATGTTTCCATCACCACATCAGTTATTTATAATTTTAATGACGGTTGTGAAGTCAGATAAAACTGTAAAAGCCTGTGTGTATGCACCTGTGATGGCTCCTCCGATGAGGGCAAAACCAAGAGACGAACCTAGAGCAGCAGCCTGATAACCAGGAGAAATGCTAAAGATAGGAAATAAAGAGATACATTCCAGGTTAATCATTTAGTTTTTTAATTCGTTTCACTTCTGCCACCTCTACTAGTGTAGTGTAGTGTACGTTTAGTGTAATGTTGCCCTAGAGCAGGGCTGTAATGTTTTTTGAGCTGGAGTCTTGGGGCTCTAGTCTCATGCTGGTAGTTGGTTATTGATGCCTCTTAATGCATTACGATTTCATTTTGGTTCAAGTCATATTTAAAAACGTTTTTGCTCTTTTTTGTGGTCATAAATGAAGGTGATGTATTGGCATGGTCAGAGAGACGTGTGAAGCTTAAAATCCACGGGTGCAGTGGGATTTTCATACAAATTTTGGTCTAAAAATGTGTGTCTGTTACCGCCTCCCGTGATCACAGCATGCAGTGGGTATACTTTTTTTATTCTGTCTGTATTTAACAACGATCCTCCTCCTGTTTTTGTTTATGCAGTCTTTTTTTCCTCTGTCATCTTTAAGTTCACTGTCAAACACAAGAATCAGGACAACTGTTTTCAAGAACAAATCACAATTAGGCTATAACAAGCCAGAATTGTTCTGGCCTCAAGTGAATAAAATTAGCCTGGTGAAGAAGTTTCTTCATTTGAATGAGGAAGAACATTAGGAAATGTGAAGGTGGAATTTGACTAGGTAGCAGTTCATTCACACGGGCCAAGATAGAACAAGAGGGTGTGCTTTTTTTCTGAGAAAAAAAAAATGAAATGAGGGAATGTTAATTATTTAGTAGTCGTCACACTGGCCATGTTCTTGCACTGTTCAATTCCCTGTTTGAATTCATCATATAGTTTGTAAAACACTGTGTGTGATTCTGTGCCAGTCTTACTCGTCTTTTTTGCCCAGCAATGCTGCAACGATGCCAGCCAGACCACCCAAAATCCCAGGCATGCCATGAAGGTTATGTACTCCACATGTATCCTGAATTCCCAGTTTTGATGCAAGGATGGGCTACAGATAAAACAAAGAGAATAACCAAGAAAATACCAATAAATTTAGATTCCAATAAATAATAAATAAATGACATTTAGTATGACTAATTTAGACTTTTAGGTTTTACTACACTTTACCATGAACTAATTTGTGTACTACATGTTGACACTCAAACTATATTAAGCTGTACAGTAAATTTGCCAGAGTACAATTTAATTGAAGAAGCCAGTTATTTCTACACTAGATAACAGTTGGTTCATCTCTGTAAAACATTTTTTTTTCAATTTGAGTGCATTTTACTCTGGCAAATTTACTATGTGTTGTTTAAACTGCTGTTTATACAGGGTGAAATGTGTATGTGTATTCGGGTTCTTGCTTACAGTGAGGAATTTGAAGCCGAGAGTAGAGATGATTCCAGCTAAGACGCCGATCAACATGGCTCCAAACGGCGCAATGCTCATATCAGCACACGTTCCCACGGCTACTCCACCGGCCAGAGTTGCGTTCTGGATGTGAACCTGTGAGAGAAAACTGGAACGATTTACCTTCAGATTTTCTTTATACACGCAAACCTTTCACTGGTTGTGTAGGAATGGCTGCTTAAAAAAATACTAATTTTTCAAGTAAAATAGATGGTCTTCTTAGAGTGTGGCCATTCTTCCTTTTGAATTTAAATGAATTGTACTAAATCCCAGCAGTCCATATCTTTTTATTTCATGGTACACTGATGCACATAATGGCAGCACTGTGCCAGCAACTTCAGTATGCCTAAATGGATATATCCTTTAAAACAGTTTAAAATAAGATAACCAAGGATGAGAATAGGTTTATTTATTTTTTTTGTATAGTTTGTTTATTCACTCATATAATTTATCTGGCCTTGGATGTTTTGGTGGGCTAGCAGCAATTGCTCAAGCAGCTAATAGATTAGATAGACAGATAGGTAGATGTAGATAACCAATATGTGAGGTATTTAGCTTATTGGCTCACTCAATCCTAACAACAAGGGATGAAAGTGAACCGAATGATTAAATAAGGGCGGCATGGTGGTGCAGTGGTTAGCAATGTCGCTTCACAGCAAGACGGTCCTGGGTTCAATCCCCGGGTCACTCAGGGATGTTCTCCGTGTGCGTGGGTTTCCTCCGGGTGCTCCGGTTTCCTCCCACAGTCCAAAGACATGCAGATTAGGTCAACTGGCTACTC
>JAQQZR010000020.1:9554555-9570162 GCA_030068235.1 Notoglanidium macrostoma | reverse complement strand
GAGCGTGTGTGGCTGTTTGTCTGTGTTGGCCCTGTGGTGGACTGGCGACCTGCCCAGGGTGTACCCCGCCTATCGCCCGAAGATGCTGGGATTGGATCCAGCTTCCCCGCGACCCAGACGGATAAAGCGGTATAGATAATGGATGGATGGATGATTAAATGAACTAGTAATAGTACAACCGAGCAATATTAGACTAAAAATGATGTTCTGAATTAGTTATATTTTGGGCTTCTGCCAGTGTTAGAAAACAAAGCTGATATCCAACCAGGAATGAAAGCCAGTTTCCATGTATGATATATTGAATCTGCTCTAAGGACTACATAACTAATGTGAAAAAGTTCTAGCTCTTTCTATTTTGTAAGTACATTACATTTTAGTGTGATTAGAATTATAACTCAAAATACATTTCCAGATGTAGATGTTGCCATCATATTGCTGCCATTTTCTTCTTTAAAATTATGCATAAATAATCTTTAGGAACATTATCAAAGTACAGTGTACAAGTATCCCACAGGCAGCTCCAACAAATTCTGTAGCTGGTAGGTTTATGCTACAAACCACAGCCTTTTTGTCGTTTTGTAAGTGGATCAAAACGCCTATCTCACAAATGAGTGCCATGTATGTCATATTTTTCCTGTCATGCCTTCAGTTTTACAACTAGTGTTGTTGAGCTGCTTAGGGATCACAGAGGGTTAAGACCAGCCCTGCCTCTCTCTAAACAACCTCTAGGCTAAACATCTAATTGTCAAATCAACATGGTAGGTCATTTCTAAGGCATAGATGTTTCAGGCTTACTTTCCTGATAATATGAAAAAAAAAGTTATTTGGCAATTAAGAATTCAATTTAGGTGAGTTTTATATCGTCTTACAACAGCATTTTATTTAACAGTTTTGTTTTTAATAACCAAAATGGCTAGATTTCTGGTTTGTCTCACCATATCTAGTTTGCCTTTCTCCTCTACCAGGCTGGAGGTAGCGTAGGCAGCGAGCACACAGGCAGCCAGAGAGAAATAAGTATTAATGATGGCAGTGAGCTGTTTATCACCAGGTTCGGCAATAGCAGAGTTAAAACTTGGCCAGAACATCCACAGATAGACAGTACCTATAGACACGAAAGATACAACACATTCACATTGTTTATTCCAATAAAACTGTCATGTTGATTGTATAAATGAAATGTTAATGAAAGACTTATAACATTGTGCAAGGATCACATCTATCTGTCTATAATGATGTAAATGATAAATGTACAGATTTGCATGTATATGAATGATGTATATGTAATGAAATATTTCTATTCAGATGGGAGTGGTCTCTGTATATGTATGTATAATAATATGCATGGTAATTACTAATATATATTGTCCTACCATTTAATCTACTGGAACACTACTTGTGGTTGTGTGAAAATGTGATGTAGATGTACCAATCATGGCAAACATATCAGAGTGATAAACAGATCCCTCATTGTTGTGGCCATTACGAAGTCCTGGGCGATAAAGCATACGAGCAACAGCAAGGCCGAAGTAAGCTCCAAATGCGTGGATGGTCATGGAAGCACCAACATCAGATGCCTGGACACACACACACACACAAAACAATTTCCTCTAAATAGTCCTTTGTATTATGCTTTTGTACCTCTGCAGCACTGTAAATGATGTCTTGGGATTCAAACAGAGATTTGCGTTAGAAAGTTATACAGTCTAAAGTAATTCATTTAAACTTTGGTACGTGTAAACGTAATGACTACACCATGAAAAATAAAATTCATTAAGTAAAAACATCGTGCCCCCAGATTAGATAGGACAGGATGATAATAAACAGGATGACAATAAATCTTGACTTAATTAATGGATAAATAATTAATAATTCGTACCCCCAACAATCCAACAGCAACATGTTCATTAATGCAGAACGTTGTGATTTCCAGCAGGGTCATGATGAGCAGCTGCACCGGACTTGTCTTCCCCAAAACTGCACCGAATGAGATGAGCACTGTCGCTGTGCTGAAATCTGCATTAATCATGCTGGAGAGAAAGCGGAAGACAGGAAATTAAGGATCAGTTTATTGAATTTAATGTAGAAGATCAGTCAGTTTAGTCCAAATCAATCAGTTGATAACCATAATATGCAACCTTAAATGCCGACTCCAACTGGTTTCACTACAGCCTCAGAAGCACTAAAGAATACTTACTTCCTGGATTCTATATCTAGTTGTGGAATACAGTTACTTCCTGCATTCTACTGGTTCTAATGTAGATTAAGTGTTTCTTTATTTGTAAAACCGATATTAAAGACTGTACAACCAATACTAAACAATGCTGTGATGTATTTTGTCACTATTTATTCTCAAAATATTGCTATGTTTTTACTCATAATATCAGATATAATTTTTTTCTCAATATATTATGACTTTTTCTTGAAATATTGTGACTTGTATTTCTGTCCCTTTTATAATTATTTATAACAGTGGCCTTAAAATGCTGTCATAGGGTGCTGGCCTTTAATGCAATTCAGTGACTGACTACAAATCACAAAATGCATCACCCAGAGTACAGACCTACAATTACTGTATGTTTAAAAGAGAAATGTTGATGAAGCATTGGAACATTGAAGACTAAACAGATGGGAAACCAAGGACTTTATATTTTTCATATTTGGAAAACAGATAAAACCAATACATAGGGTTATTCATTTTTACTAGTTGACCAATGGGCCTAATTAAAGCAAGTAAAACAAAAGTATTTCAATGTGAAAATATTCCATTAAAAAGAAAGAAACTTTTTCCCAGTCTAGTCTTACACAACATGCAATTTACTGTAGAAATTGTTTAATCATATTACATTTACACAGCATTTTTTTTTTGTTGATTCCCTCGCTGTAGACAGAGTTGAATTTACCTTTCAATTGAAACCCTAATTTTTCCACCATGCATGTGCCACATGTTCTGCATCAGTAAACCCCACTGAAGGCCAAAGGCAGCGAGCAGCAGGTTGATGCCCACACTGCTGAAGCCATACCGCTTCAGGAAGGTCATGAGGAAACCAAAACCGATGAAGATCATCACATGCACATCCTGAAACACTTAAAATGTAGAAATAGAAAGCAGATTAAAGTGCTGCCAATACGCTCAGTCTAGTCTTAGTCATAATGAGCTCATTTAGACTCATTAGAGAAAGAAGCTGCTCAATCAGTTTCTGAATGGGCTGGTTTTTTTTGCATTAAATTCTCCTGCCTTCTTTAGTATTGAGTCCTTCAGAGCCTCTGAGATAACATTTTTTAATAAGATGCAGGCACAAAATAATATTTTGAGACCAAAGTCTAATTATCTAATGGCCAATTATTATATTGTGGCCAATAGATACCAAAATTGTGGCCATGAATGATGCAACTTGACCCACTGAATTAATATGTTGTGGGAGCATCATAGTATTTGATTGGAATGGGTGAATTCAATTTTAGAATTGCTTAAGGTGACATGGACTAATGGTATTTCTATTATGCAATGGCAGTGAATCCAGTAGGTCTTTATGCATCATAAAAATTGATGTAAAGTGTAATATCAGTATAATGTAAAATTATAATATTATATTACTTACAGTCATCTTCAGGTTCCTGTAACCAGAATGTAATTGATTTACTTGTATCCTCATTTAAAAACTCCTAGGCTCCTTGGAGGCTCCATAATATTTAATTTGATGTCAGACCATAATAACCATAATGTCACCTCAGTGAATTAATTGAAACCAGTGTACATAGGTCTTCATCAAAGCATCTTCTTTGGATAACAGGATATGAAGTCAACTCCTCAGAGACTATCTATAACAATGTCTATAACAATGTCTATAACGTGTCTATTACAATGAAATCTGGAGGTGTCTGAGGTGTGGTGTTGCTGGGACATATATAGATGCCCTGCTTTCTCTGAAAACCTTCCAAGCCTTCTACTGGAGGAAGCCATTAAACTTTGCCATTTAATCAGAGGCTGTGTGCTTTATGTAGCACATCTGGTAAATCTATCCAGGATCAAACTGCTCAGAGCGGTCTCATCACATTTTAAGGTCAACAGTCAGAATGCTGTTGCCAAGTGGAAATAACTTGTACAGTTGAAACTGCTAAATTAATTATTATTAATTTTCACAACAGCAGTGAAGTAACTGTTTTGCAGGATGTTAAAGATAATGTCACATTCATTTTACTTTGATGTGCTAACATACATTAATGAATCATTTGGGAATTGACTATTGGCAACATGTGCAAAATGTAGACTACAGCAATGGGAATTGGTGGTGACTGAAACTATTTTGGAATTTCTGACAAGGCAATTATGTTATTTTTAAAAGAATAGTTTGGCCAAAAATGGTATACAACTTTCCATTTGCCTCTAATGTGGTGAATGAGCTAAAGTATGTTTAGTGCTTGATGTTGCTTCTTTAGTTTTGCACAATTGATGCTTAGAACCAATAGTTTAGCATCAGACAAACTACATACCTAAATCACTTTGCTTATGAAATATAATAAATGTCTGGTTAGGCTTTTACATTCACACTAATATTAGCAACTTTGTCAATATGCCATTATGCACATTCTAAATATTTATTACTTATTTCATTCCTTTCTCACTGTTAAACACTCTGCTCTGTTGACTTTTCCCAATATGTGTGTGTGAGTGTGAGTGTGAGTGTGTGTGTGCGATGCCCTGTGAAGGACTGGCATCCAATTCAGGGTGTAGTCCCTCCTTGTGCCCAGCTTTACCAGGACAGGCTCTGGATCCACTGCAACCCTGACCAAGATTAAATTGTTACTGAAGATGAATGAATGAAAAGATTATGAAAAAAGGATTGATAATCATTGTCAGAAAATTTCTCATGCTGACCATGTGAAAAAAGCCAACATGAGCATGTACTGTAGCAAAAGTATGAGCATGTAATACTGTGGACTTGCTAAGACTGCCCCTTGTGGACCATGGCATTTTCACACTAACTGCTCAGGGATGTTTATACTGAGATAGAGACACAGACTAAACAAGAAAAAGACGAGTTCAAAACAAATGCTAGAAATCTTATCATAGACACAAGATATGAAAGAAGAGCTCTCTTAAGGATGGTGGCAAACTGAAGACACTTCCAAAGTTTATTAAGAGGTCCATCTGGTGCACAGTGACTGGACCAGTACTGATACCAGTACTGAACTTAATACGATGACTTGATGCACAGGGGCTTTTGAGTTGCTATTGCTAATGAAAGTAGCAATACGAGTACAACTACTATTACTGCTAATAATAAATACAACTTAATAATGATTCTAGATGACATGGTTTTACAGCAAGAAGTGTTGCTGCCTCACAGCTTCAGGGTCTCCATTTCAATCCTGAGTTCAGGTTAATGTGTGCAGTGTTTTTTCGTGTTCTCCCTGTGTCTATGTAGGTTTCCTCTGGGTACTCCGGTTTCTTCCCACTTCCATGAAAATGCGAATGTGTGAGGCTCTGTGATGGACTGGCAGTTGTGTCAGCTTACATTTATATTTGCAGCATTGGCCAGATGCTCTTATTTAGAGTGACCTTCAGAAATGTTTTATAGTCGCCATGAAAAACAGGTTCTCAAACTGGTACATAAATCCCAGCACACTGATTAGCTTCCTCACTCAAAAAGCAAAATACAGGCCATTTTTTTTTGTTTATCCTTTCAGTTGGTCCAAGGATCAAACATCTCCTATGATGGCTATCAAATGAGAAGTTTGAAGCCATTGAAATTAGAAAAAAATACAGCTGGTATCAATTATTCACCCAAATACAAAAACAGGCTGCATGATGTAGATGTAGAGGATCAAGTAGCTTTAGCTCATTCTTTAACCAAGGAGCTCTCAGCTTGAATGAGTAAACAGCTCCATGGTTCTTAATGTGTAGAAGACAATTAAATATCAAATTCTAATTTAAGATAGCCTAGGTTAGGTCAAATTTACATGCATGATGATTCTAAATGGGTATATGCCAGTATTCTCATCCATCCAGTAGCAGATAATCCAATATGTGCTTTATCAAGAATTATAATAGACTCACTAAGTGTGGGGAAAAATGTCCAATTAAGACCTAGCGTGAGAGTCTAAGAGTTTCATTGTAACTCAAAACTTGCAAATCTTTTATTTTCTGTCCATCATGCATAGTACAACTCTTGATAAAACCTCAAAGGCTTTACTTGTTGCCAAATGGGAAGAAGGTTTTTTTTGCTGCTGGATCTGCAAAGCAACTCAATTACTTTCTATCAGCACTAATTTGGCGCTCGATGACAAAGCTTATCCTTTTATGGGTGTGTGCCTTTTTTCAAAGCCACATTCCTCGGTTTGTTTTTATTACTTTGAAACTGTAATCATGCTACATTTGACCTCAGCCCAAAGAGACTGATCTGTTAGATTTTCTCAGATTACTAAAACATCTGGCTTCTTTCCCCATCTCTCCCTCACTCCCTTCCCTTCCACAGCTTGGGTCCTTCACTTCTAGGGTCCAGTCTTTTCAAAATGAAGGAAACAAGCTAATTTTCTTTGGATTCATATGAAGTTAATGACCCATGAGAAAGTTATTCATGAATTAGTGTATTACTGGTTTTCTGCTATACCGCAATAATCTATATGCACAGTATTATCATAGACACTTCATTATATTATGACATGATGTTCTGAGTTTGCATTAGACATCATTATAGTTATGCTTTATTCTAAAGGTTTTGTAACTCTCATTAAATCTATAAGCTTATATTTAACTAATATGAGACCATATATCAATGACCTCATTACTAATGTAGAGTTTGGAGCTCAAATGTGACATGGATTATATAATCTCGCTCACTCACACCCTTCCCACCCTTAAAGCTGTCACTGCAAAGTGAAGATAAACAGCCAACTCAAACGGCCCTGTTTATGGCTGGACAGAAAACACAGCAATTTACCACCCAGTACATTTTCCAAAAACAGAATAATTTGAATTGATTTTAATAATTTTATCATGACTAACAACAACAACAATAATAAGTAATACTAAAATGCTAATAATATTATGAATTTTAATAATATTGTACAATAATATTTCTCAATCTATATATCAATTTCATTATATTTTCATTGTTTCCTATTTTCTTTCTGCTTTCCCCTCTTTATTTCTACTTCCCATTTTCTATCCTCTCTTCCTTCCCTCCCTCATGCTCTTTTTCCCTTTTCTTTCTTTCTTTCTTTCTTTCTTTCTTTCTTTCTTTCTTTCTTTCTTTCTTTCTTTCTTTTTTATTTTCATTTCCCCTTCTCTCTTTCACTCATCCTTTTTCTCTGTACCTTATTCCTATCTTTTGTTCTGATGCAAAATTTTTCTCATTCTTCAATTTCACTACTTTTTCCTTTTTGTCCCCAGTTCGCAAGAAGATATATATTTTGGTGGCTAAATCAGGCAGACAAGGACATACCAAAAGTTTGTATTGTATTTTTGTATTTTTATGGGCCAATTTAAGTCAAGCCAGATTTGCTGAGGGATCTCTCTCTCTCTCTCTCTCTCTCTCTCTCTCTCTCTCTCTCTCTCTCTCTCTTTCTCTCTCTTTTAACCCCCCTCAAATGGAGGGAATGAAGCTTCTCCTGTTTATTGCGTGCATGCTTGAGGTTTGAACACGGTGAACATCTCCATTAATTCCTCATCATCTCTCCATCTGCTCTAATGGCTGACCTGTACTTGACCATCAGTAACTGCACGCTTTTACTATTTGAATATTGCACTACAAACACATGCCAACTTCTTTTGGCTTGCTAAATCCCACAGGCAGAATTCACTGGTAAAATAAATATGTACCAATCTTTTGGAAACTGCAGTTGAAAAAAAGGATGAAATCTTAATGCAAACCTCTGAAATCAGGTTTGATATACATAAATCCAATTCTTATTTGAGTTTTAAAAAAGTTATCATCTAAAGGAATCTAGACTATTTTTGTAGACTACATTACAGAGTAATGTGTATACAGACATATGAATAAACATGGCTGTTTTATGAATTATGAATAATGATCTCTGTATTTCACACCCTTTTCTGTCTCTGTCTCTCATATTTTCTCTCACTTTGTCTTTCCTTACATTTCTCTCTTTCTCTCTCTCTCTAACATTATTGAGAAGGTTATTAAAATGTAGCATTTTTCTAAGTAAATGCAATTAAACTATTAGTGCTGTTTAAAGTTGCTCGTTATTAATCCACCCACACAAACTTTCTGTTTTTTTCTCTAAAATAAAATTTTTTTCCTGTCATCAACAATAAAGTGGTTCCAATAATTTGTTTTACATTTTGTTAACTTCCTATATAAGTTTTAATGAATTTGATATTATCTTGACTTTAGTTTATATGCAATGATATAAAACTTATTGACAATACATTTTATATTCATAATGCAACACATCATCTTTGCCATTAATGCCTGTTACATTACAGAAATTCAGTGTCCTATATTGACTTTTCTATATGTTATATACTATATTTGTAATGCTTTAACAATGCAATTCGCCATACAATCATCAATACATAAACTATCTAATAATCTGTATAGTTATCTATCTCTAGTTATCTGTAACAATCTTTCAGATGCAGTATTAAGTATGTATGGGTACTTACTAGGGTAGAGAGACACTGGGCTTGCTTCATGAGATTTATTTTCAGTGCCATGATGAGCTGAAGAATGTTCAGGTCCAACATCGTACACCACAAACAAAGCGTACAGGACGATTGTGATGAACTCCAGCAACAAGGCCACAATTGGAAACTTCAGCCTCATGTTGGTTGAAAACGATGGCATGGTTCAACCCTATCTCTCCTGCTTCACACTTCCTCACTATCTGCAGTGTTTGGGTGTGTTGTGAGGGGGGCCTCAGGGTGATGTCTGATTTTAAATTGGCTTCAGGTTTGAGGACGACCAATGATAGACGCCGGAAAGAAAAGGCCAGTGGTCACACCTCCTACTGAAGTCTGCTTTAAAAAAAACAAAACAAAACAAGGAGTGTCCTTTGCTGCACAGGAAAAGACATTAGCAGATTATGTTGCTACTGCTGAAATGAGTGTCAAGGGTTAGGTCATTCAATGTGGATCAAAAGGACACATTCATTTTAACATTACTACAATACGATATTCAAGCTAATGGCAAATCAAAAAGTCACAGAATTAAATTACATATTTAAAATCGTTTGCAGACTATAAATATAGTAATCAGATTTTAACCTGATTCTTTGATTTCTCTAGTTTCAAAGACTGCATAAAAATAATTCAATAACATGCTCGCTGCACATACAGAAGGAAACACTCATCTGGTTAAAAGCTGCATTTTACACTTAATGGTTTTTTTTTGATAATCATATCCAGTAGGTAAATTTTGTATGTAGGAAGTTACTGACTGAACCAGCTGCTGCTATAAACATTTTGTCGGCCTCCATCTATCCATCCATCAGTTCAAAGGACCACCATAGGAGCACCTCTGGATGGATATTATTTGGCTGGTGGACCAGTCTGAGCATGGTAGCGACGCTGACAGGGTAGTCTATGTTGAGGTGCGTTCACTGGTGCTTCAATAGACATACCATCCTTATTATTGCAGAGTACAGAATATGCATGGTGGCGGCTGTGGCCTAAAGGTTAGAGAAGCGGGTTTGGGATCGAAAGGTCACTGGATTGTTCCCTGGACCGGCAGGAAGAATGTGTGGGTGAGAGGAGTGAATGAACAACACTTTCCCTTCCATCTGCATCCACAGCTGAAGTGTGTGTGTTCACTGCTTGGATGGGTTAAATGCTGAGAAAGAATTCATACCTTTGTTCCAGGTATGCCATAATAATGTGGCTTACCCTTAGCTTTTTAAAAAAAAAATTTTTAACCTTTTTTATGCACAGTGTAGGTCAGTCATGCTTCACCCTTTCATCAGTGTCAGCTTTTGACATGTCTGCTGTTAGCTGGATGCTGGACCCAGCAATGAGGTTTGGGTTTACACTCATTCCAGTAACGCATGCTACCTTAACAGTGTCACTGCTTTGCTCAGGTTGATCTGCCACCCCAATATCATCTGATATACAGTGGTTCAGTAGGTTAAAGTTAAAAAATGTAAAGCTCTTTTAAGTGATATCTCATCAATCCTGATTTATGGTTCCAGAATTTCAAAGTTTGTCTTCTGTCATCTGTCTCCTAGCTCCTAGTGGTAGCTTCCAGGTTCTCATGGTTCTGTGCTCTCTCCCTTACACCAAGTCATGCGTCTGGTGTTTCCTGATTTTAACCACTGCCTGCATGTCTGTTTAATAATTATGTACTTGTCCAAATGTCTGATGAACCTGCAACATATTCTGAGCATGTTAATTGGAAACACCTGAAAAGACAAACTCAGCATATACTTTCGGTTGCCTCTCGCTCCCACTTGTTAAAGTACTGGTGCCATTTTTTTAGTGTGTGAAAATGGATTTATAACTTTATTAAATTACTTTATTTATTACTTTATTAAATAAGTATATTATTGATTACTTAATTAAACCTACAATTTTGATCAACAAGCACAAACAATTATATCAAGACAGACTCAAAAGATAGATGTAGTTTTATTTTTTATATAAGTGTATCTGAAGGAGGGAGAGAGTATGAGAGTTTAGTACTATACAATTAGAGGAAATTTTTTTTTTAATGTTTTATTGCTAAACTGGTAAAGCACATATTTTCAAATTTTGTGGCTAGTATTTAAGCTAGTTTTTATGTTTGCTAATACTGCATGATGCCACTGGTGTCATTAGCAGCTGGGTATACTTCTTAGTTTGCATTGGGTGGTTTGTGACACAGTCTTGAATTCTATCTAATGGTGTGGACTTGGAGCCAAGAGATTAATTGGCCTATGCATACTAAATGGACGTCACACAAATCTAGCTAGAAAATGTTGCTCACACACCCTTCACAGCTAGAACTAACAGTGTGGGAATATTACTGTTAACCTTCCCACAGCTGACTTATAAAACACTAAACAAGTACTCTCACATAATTTTATTTATTTGCTTGTTAAAACAATATTCTTGTTTATGTTTTCTGCTGTTCAGAAATAAAAAATTATATTAACCTCATGAGTAAAATTTTCAAAAGGTCATAGTCCTGAAAAGGGCCCTAAATCTGCTGATGTTCTTAGAAAAGTTAGAAAATGTCATGGATTTTAGGCAATTACAGATTCAATTTATTCAGTATTAAACAAAGGATAAAAAGACTATTGATGACTATTAACTATTAATATTATTAATTTAACTATTATTAATAATTATATATTAATAATAACTTAATTATAAGTAAATGACTATTAACTATCTTAATTAAGAGTACTTACTGTTCCCCCATTTAGGTTAACTGTTCCCACATTTAGGCTCAACTTAATCTAAAGCTTCTACATAAAAAAAACAAGTGTGTCACGCTATAACCTGGACTACATTACCCATCAGTCTCTTCAAGTCACATGGCCTTGATTTGTTGCACTTGCTCCTAGTTTTGGTTAATTAGAGACACTATTTAAGCCTTGGTTTTTGTGCGTGTTTTGTAAAGCTTTTGTTGTCTGCTGTGCGCTTGCCTGTTGTTATGCCTGGTTTGTCTAGATCTTGATTATGAATCATTTTCTAAGCCAAAAGTTTGTGTCCCGAGTCATAGTTTTATTCATGCTTTGTTTTGTAAATAAACTTTAAATTTTTCATCTGCCTCAACTTGCCAACCATGACAATGTGCAGTGATGCGACTAGAAGGCATATCGCTGTTAACAAAAGCATGAATTTAGATTTGTATCAATATATTGGCTAAATTCTTCCTAAATTTTATACATTGACATCATTTGGCAGATGCCCTTATCCAGAGCAACTTACATACATCTTATTTTATACAAGTGAGCAGTGAAGGTCTAGCTCAAGGGCCCAATAGTGGCAGTTTGGCAGTGCTGGGATTTGAACTCACAACCTTCCAATCACTAGTACAACATCTTAACCACTGAGCTACCACAGACCCTCATATAGTATGCAGGTACAAAGAATCTAGCTGGATGTTGTTGCTCCTATAATATATGCGCTTACTTTTTTAAATTAATGACCCTGATAATTTAAACAAATAAAGATGTTGCTACTGTAACATGTATGTTAATGTAGGTTAAATAAGACTGATTAGGATCCAGTGATGCAGAAATCCTGTTATGGTCACAGAGTTCAAACAACTGGAGTATTATGGCTAGTTTCCACTATGTAATACATCATGTAAATAATGTGACATAATGTCCTTAGCTTTAGCAAATTACCTCCACATGTGTTTGACAAACAGCTTTTGGAGCAACTGAACTGTAATAGTAGAAAAGCTTTGCTTGTAATTGTAGAGACCTTGCATTTTCCAACTAAGTATAAGAGAGAAAACTCCTCATAAATGCTTTTAAAGAATAGAAGTGAAAAAAAAAAAGATTCTCTTTATTAAAGACTTTTGTTGGGTAAAATAAACTATTTGCTTTGGTTACTGATGGATCAGCATTAAGATACACACAGACATTATTTAAATAAATAATTTGCAAAGCCATTATAGCAAACTAATTCTGGAGCTGAAAATTGCGTTGTACTTTAGCCTATTGAGTTATGTAGAGTTGGATTTAATGTAAACTGGTAATTTCTTTATTTGTATTGTGGTTAGCTCTTTCTTGTTTTCTACCAAAGACATAAATATAAGTTATTAGCCAAACCTCACAGTAGTAAAAGCACTTCTATGTATATCTTGGTATCAAGTACTAATTTAGTCATTTTAGGGTTCATTTGGAACTGAAAACAGGCCTTTATAATCCCACTGACTTGTCAGGTTAAATAATGTCATGGTATTAGGCTATGATAATACAACCCAATAGAGTATCCTGGGAGGAAGTTTGACACTATTGGTTCGCTTACTTTGCTTACTAGAAGGAGAACAGATTAAAAAATAGGAAATATTGATTGTATGAAGATATGGCTCAAGACAAAAATTACATAAACAATTCACTGGGAGACAGAGCGAAGGCTAACAACATGCCTTAAAGCAAGTTTTCTCAAAGGTCTTCTGCCATACAGAGTTTTAAAGTTGCTTCTTATCAAATGATCAGAATTTGACCTGTGTGGGACAATGGGCCTCTGGGATTGGAGTTGAGAAATTCTGCCTTAATGCACACTAAAAATTTAAAATAAAGAACCCAAGGGTTAGGGTTAGGGTTATCATATAATACTCACAATGTACAATCCCCTTTTGGTTCAGTGTTACATAGCGTGCCACCTAATTCATTTATTACTATTCGTAAGCTTAGATGATGTGGCACGCCTGTCATAAAATTCCCTGTGAATTCCCTAAAGAAAAGATAAAATTAGAATGAGTGCATTATTATAAATTGCCTGAGCCAGTCAGGAATGTCTCATGTCTTAATAAACTATGCAGGTTTTCTGTCAGTTTGCTAGTAATTGAAAAATCATGGCAGTTCCTAAACTCGAAGTTTTAACTGGACAAAATAATGGACCTGTTCAGTAGGTCACAAATAAACAATCACAGTTAAAGAAATTTAACTGCATTTCTCATTTATGTAAAAATAAAACATTATTGACATACTAAATTAAGCAAGATTATAAGCTGCATTAAACAAAACTACATAAAAGTTGCTGTTATGACTTATGATGAGTATTCTATACGGGCTGCAACCTATACACATGGATAGTTTGTCTACAGTTTACATAAGTATTAACGTTACCCTTTGTTTTACTGTCCATCATCTTTAACGTTGCTTTTTGTACAACATACAAATCTGCACAAGTCACAAGGTAACTGAAAGCTTGTGAGAATTCAACTCAAACATTCATTACAAAATAATGGAAAAAAAAATAACACATTAAAATGTAATCCATCAAGTGTTTTTTTAAGTGTGAAAAAATGGAAATATCTTTGCAAGGGCTATACTAAAGTTTGGATAAATGAGTAATCATTGGATTGTGGCCAATTCTCTCTGGAAATATTTTGTTAACACACTTTGCAAATCTTGGCAACAAGACACTTAACTGAATGTTACTATGTGAAGTTAATTTGATTGTTTAAACAACTGAATGGTGCTATTGGTGCCACTATTATTCCAGTGTAATGAATAATAGCTAATAGGAAGTATGACAGGCAGCTGCTCAAATGATATAAGGAAACTGAACAACTTCACCTATTATTCACTGAAGGGCCAGTGGAACAGCAGATAACAACTTTGTGTGGAATAAATCTTGGTTGCTCCAACAAAGCACGAGGAGTTATACTGTGTGTGTGTGTGTGTGTGTGTGTGTGTGTGTGTGTGTGTGTTTGTGTGTGTGTGTGTGTGTGGAGAACGTCATTAATGTATTACCTTTCACTTTTTTCCACTGATTATTTTCCAGTCTGGCACAGAATCCGCTCCAAGTCTATTGTTGGGACATACAGAAACAAAAACATTATCTTTGTTTGTATCTTTGATTTAATTAAACAACATTAATATGTTATGATATATGAATAATTTTAGCACTGTGTAGCTTACTAGGTATGCTAGTGAGTGAAAGGTAATCAGTTATAATTAAAATCCCCAAAACCTTAACGGATGTGCTTATATTGGATTAAAGGATATTTCTTTTTTTTTTTTAATTAGACATGTTTGGTATATGCAAGAGTTTGCATTTGTAATTCTGCACTGGAAATACAAGGCTAATGTTGTATTGTCATATTGTTTAGCTAATACTATACACAAAGACTATTTGCAAAGGTGGGGGACATGACTTGACTCAAGTCAGACTCAAGTCGCAACTTTGAGTATTTGAGATTTGCTTCAGTAACACTGATAAAAGACTCGAGTAGACTTTGACTTGACATTCTTGACTTGAGACTTGACTTAGATTTGAGACAGATGACTCAAAAGGACTTTTTGTTTTTTGACACATAACTGCATGATTTATAGTGCAATGTGTGCAAACCTGTCAACCACAGATGTGGCAGACCAGCAACAGACGAGGCAGCTATCACAGAGGGGGCTAGCCCAAAAAGCATCTTCTTTCAGTTGTTTTTAACGAAGAGAGAGTTCATGAGGGTGCCTAGAGAAAAAGTGCCTTTTTTCAGAGTGCTCTGCATTTTTGTGCTGCTGCTTCAAACACTTCTATTTGAAAATCTCTGAACTTTGTAGAAAGGTGCTGGTGTCGTTAATGTCGTGCCTTTTCAGACAGCCAAACGTATGGTGGCTCCTTTTCAGGTTGTAATAACATATGTCTTCTATAGGGCTATATTATAATTTCATAGTGCCATTCTCCATTGCTGTTCATTTAGGAAGCTTGTTACTGATTGCCACGGTATGTCTGATTTATAAGGTTAGGCTGGCTGCAACAGCTTTGGAAACTCAACTTTTCATATCATCATAATACATTCAGTTTTGATCAGTGTTTATAACTGCAGCTTTTTACAGAGGAAGGGCACACTACAAAGAAGTACAAGGAGTGCACACACAGACTCACACACACAGACACACACACAGACACAGACACACACGCACACACACACACACACACACACACACACACACACACACACACACACACACACACACACACACACAC
>JAQQZR010000020.1:9536350-9554455 GCA_030068235.1 Notoglanidium macrostoma | reverse complement strand
GAGAACATGCAAACTCCGCAGAGAAAGGCACCCTGGGTGACCCGGGGATCGAACCCAGGACCTTCTTGCTGTGAGGCAACAGTGCTAACCACTGCACAAAAAAAAACATTTAACTTGATCAAATTAAAACAGTGTAACTGAAGCTTTAACAGTTTACTGAAGAAATTAACAACTAATATAGTGTACGCATCTGGTATTGTGTTAGATACATTTCTGCAATGTGAACGTCACAATTTTTTATTTTTATTTTTTGGTTATGGTCCTGTGAGTGCTGTATTTTCCCAACTACACCAGGAATTTTTTACACATAAAAATGTGGGTTCATGTCAAGACAAGGAATCCAGTTTCAGTCTGGGTGATTTTTTCTCTCTTGCCTCCTGTTGGATGTCTGGTTGGCCATGCCATTCATCTGGTGAAGCTGACAACTAAGCCAAGGACAAAATCAGACTGATGCAATTCAGCTAATGCATATGGATAAAGAAGAAGAAGAAGAAGAAGAAGAAGAGATGGAGATCGAGTTAGAATTAGAACAGGGAAGCTGCAGAATCCTGAATCCGAGTCCGTCTCCGTGTTTTGCGGAACATGCAGAAAGCGTCTCAGTCCTTTCTGCTGCAGTGGAGGACTAAACACACGCACACACTCATACACACCATACACCAGTCCTCTCTCCTCTCCAGTCCTCCGCTTCACACACATACCAGAGGGAGAGAGAAAAAGGGGGAATACGCCAAAAAAAGGAAACCCAAACGGTAGAAGGACAGGGAAGATTTATTCCCCCATGGGACTGGATTTGGCTCATTTCTACATCTGTGTCCTCTGTTTAGTTGTCATGATGAGAAGAAGCATGTGTGTGTACCAATGACTCCGACACACGCACGGATTCTCAGGTAAGAACATGGGCATCACTGTTCGTTACTAATGAGCCGGCACGTCTTACCTCATCTTCTCAAATCGTGTTGTTTGTCTGTCAGTCATAGAAACCCTCTCATTATTCCTTCTCTCTGAGTAATAATAATAATAATAATAATAATAATAATAATAATAATAATTAGAAGAAGAAAATAGTAAGAAATAGATGATTTTTGAGCTCCAGTGATGGCATGGAGTATGATACATGGTGCTAAGAAACCTGTAGAAAATTGAGAATTGCAGTATGTGAAGAACATGTAATGTACATGAGGGCATGATTCAGTGTGTGTGTGTGTGTGTGTGTGTGTGTGATAGCAGTTACAGGTATCAGTTAGGAAATGGTGATTGGCAGGATGAAGATGTAGAGAACAATATGTACTCAATGTGATTACAGCTTCCGTAGGCGTGTGTGTGTGTGTGTGTGTGTGTGTGTGTGTGTGTGTGTGTTTGTGTGTGTGTGTGAGAGAGAGAGAGAGAGAGAGAGAGAGAGAGACGTATTTACAGGTATCGCTCACACTCAGTGGGTGTGTGACAATCGTTGTGTGTGTGTGTTGGCCGGAGTGTGTGATCTTGTTGCGCATCCATACGGGACTGAGGCTCTCTTGACTGGCATGAATGGAGAGAGAGAGTAATGAAGGAGGAAAGGTTGCCTAGCAATAAGATCAGATCTTGAAGTGCAGAGATGAGATTTTCTGCTTCAGTGCTCAGCAGTGGAGCGTCCGTCACTGTCCATATGTGTGCATGTATATGTGTTTGTGTGTGTGTGTGTGTTGTGAGATGGTGTGACAGATGGTGTCTTCTTTTTACTGGAATTTTGTCTTCTATTTACTGTAAATTTGTCTTTCATTCATCCTGGTTACACACACTAGGCTGTTTTCAGCTGAAGTGTCACTGAACCTTTAGGTCCCTAATGATGTTACATATTAAATCCACTGCAGTGTGTGTGTGTGTGTGTGTGTGTGAAAGAGAGAGAGAGAGAGAGAGAGAGAGAGAGAGACTTGCTGATAATCAGTTACATGATATCCTGTGATTCATTTAAATGAAGCTTGCTTAGGTAAGTAGTATGTTCGGACAGCGTGTTTAATCACAAGAGATAAAAATCTGTCCTGTTCCCTTTAAGGTTATCCCTTTAAGGTTCTATTTGTATGTGCCCTTTTCAGGGTAAGCTGTCATATAAATCTGTTTAGAGAGCAAGCGTTCAATAAAAGTGTAATGAACATGGCATGTGCAAACTGTAACTTAGACAAAAGAATGTATTGCGTAATATAAGTTACAAATTAGTTTTGTCTTTGTAGCTAACGTTTACTGTTTCGATTAAGACATACAATATAATTTTGTTCTCTAAGAACCAGTAGATGTTGCCATGGAACAATTTATCTAGCTTCCTAATGCAAAGTGACATGGAATCACATTCAAAGTTGTGGACTTAATTCAGAAATGCAAACTCAAATCACACATCAATATTATGCAGTGAAGTCCTGAAATAAAAGAAATAAAAATTACCTGCACAAAGTTCACACTTTCATGGTTACCAGTTTTTTCTTGTGTAGCATCCTCTTGGCAGAGATGTTTTTTTTAATAGTCTAGATCAGATCATTTCAATCAAGCACCAGTCTTTATGAATAAAAAAAAAAGAAAGAAAATGTGAACTGATAAAGCAGCATTTTCTGGTCATCATTTGCAATATGATACAATATAAAACCAAGAGATAATGAAAATACAGCTTAGATCTAGATGTAGCTAATGATGTATGTAATGTCAATGTTAATTGATGTGTGCTCAGCTCAGCTAAATATATTGTATACAGCCTAAGCACAGCCCATAACATGTAACTTGCTCTAACATCAGTTAATTTAACTAGCTATAGTATGCTACTGAACTCTAGTTCTTTAATACAAGCACTGGCTCTAAAACTCTTGTCCAGTGAGAAAAGATGTAAAAGATTAACGTGGAACCAGAAAGCACACAAGACATCTAGTTAGTTGCATTTAAGAGAAATGGAGAAATGAGCCCAGGTTTAAGCTCACAGTGTGAATTATGAATCACACTTGGAACAGTCATAAACCATAAAAACAAGATGAATAAAAAAAGATCCATTAGTTTGAGGTACGTGGGCACTATCTCCTGTCCAGTAGTCTCTTATTTAGGTACAAGTCAAAGGTGAATGTTCTTATGTGTATGGCATGCCTCATTTTACATGAAATGCACTAATTTCTGCAGGTGTTTTTACTACTCTGAGACAATTAAAGGCAGATGTAAATACTGAATGAATTTACTTCAAGTCATTACTACAGATGACTTGAAAATGAATTTCAGTGAAACTGAGTTAGAACCGCTTGAGTACAAGTTTGGTGCAAACAAAAATGGTCCTTTTGGATACATGGTCCTTAGAAACAATGGTCCTTGGAAAGAATGGTCAGTTTTTCAGTTCTTTATGAATGCAATTAATAGTATTCATTTGGCACAGAGACAGTTATGGAAGTGTGCTATTATTTTCACATTTATATGTTGACTCTAAACCACATCACTTGTATTTTAGTATGAGGTACCTGCATGAGTGATCATGATTATGAACCTTATTTGATTTTTATTGTTATTGTTTATACTACTGTACATTACTTGCTATAATTATTGATGACATTGACATTCATTTCATTCATTTATCTTCAGTAACCACTTTATCCTGGTCAGGGTCACAGGGGATCCAGAGCATATTTAATGAATACTACATGCAAGGCCCTGGATGGGACACCACTTCATTGCAGAGCACTATGCACACATACATTAACATAAACATTTACACCTAGGGGCAATTTAGACCCCATCCACACACGTACAGATATTTTTGTAGATTTTAGCATTCCATTTTCCAAAAAAATTACAGTTAAAATGAACAGCATTTTAAAAAATATCCATCCAAATGAAAACGCAAAAATGTTTTGAAAATGCTCACATTAGCATGTCATACTATTAGGTGGTGATAGTGTATTCTAAACTGCAAAGAAAAACGTCTCAAGAATAATGTTATGCACTGCATAGTGAGTGGGTGAGAAGGGGAAGTGCAGAACATAGCCAAAAGTTCGTTCTTTTATTTATTTTTTTTATCTTATACTTTTGAAGACAGTTCAGCAAAAAGTTCAAAAATGAAAAATGACAACATGATTTGATGACTGATGTTTAAGTTGGATTGGATACATGGGTCTTATCTAAAATCTCTGCTAAAATTTTCGCTCTTGGAGGATGTAATCGAAAAGCATTTTCAGTGATCCAGAATTTTCAATAATATCCATATACATGTGAATATGACCTTAGAGTATCTAATCACCTACCAGCATTTTTTGGAAAGAAGAGGAAACCAGAAAATAAAGAAGAAACTCACACAGATACAGGAAGAACATAAAAACAGCAACATGAACCCAGGATCAAACTGGGGACCTGCTGCACCACCATTATGCCCCTAATAGTGACAATAGTTTGGATTATTTTTTTATATTATTTAATTAAACATGATGCTCAGATTAACATTCATTCTGACCATATGTGAGTTTGATCATACAGATATGCCGAAGAGAAAATTGCTGCATGCGGCACAGTTGTGATCAGATTATTACAACTTTGTGCCCAATTTATGTCTCAACAATGCAACATGCATCTGCAAAAATTAGGCTCTGTCTGTATGGCTTCTAACTATAAGCATTTGAATGTCATTATAGTAATTTGCCACAATGGTTTACAGTGAAGACAGAGATTTTCTTTGCACTCATTTTGTTTAAAACAATCCTTGATAAAGTTACAGGGTCATAAATTGCTTAACCTTAAAATTCCAGTTATGGCTTACATTATGTTATGATCCAGTTCTTAGCCTGACTCTGCAGAGGCCTGGCTCGATATTTTATGACCCATGAAATCAGTGAATAGATATAGCTCATAGATTGTGTTGCTGTGACTCTTCTGAATTCCTGAAGATTCCTGAATGCATATGCGTCTAAGGCAGTTTGAAGAGCCTGTAATTAAAAGCTAAGAATTCAGCTATAAAACATTCCATCTACCTCAGCTAAACAAACCAGTATTGTATCTCAGATTGCATAGAAGCTCTAAGAAGCTACGAATTTATGCTTTTTATTTGGCCCATTTTCTCGCGATAAGTTATTTTTGTAATTGTCATGACATAATGAAATATTCTTTTTTAATAAATGTAATAATTTTCTTGAGATATCGTGATAACAAAACTCTGTTTTTTTGTGTTAACTATATAATTTACCCATAATCCTGCTGATCTGCATCTCTCTGTCATCATCCGGTATCCATGGAGTCGCCCTGAGCCTCATAGCTGGTCAGTGATTTAGTTCACAATGGAATCAGTCTCACTTTGATTGCACCTGTCATAAAGCTGTAGTCTCGCTAACTGACTTTTTAAATAATGCACACTACCGTGATCATTGTCTGTAAAGGCAAGACATAAAGTTATCACAGCCTGTGTCACACCTTGATTGAACAGGAATATAACATTCTGATCTATACATTCCTGCTCTTTTAACATTGCTGCACAGAATGAGAGTCTGACTCTGTAATGCTTTCAGGAAAATTGAGTTTCGCTATCTTGAGAAAATGATGACCATATCACAGGAAAATGATGTTTTGATATATTATGACACTGACATAAATAACCTGCGATCACGAGAAAACAGACTGAATAAAATATGTAAATCCACGGCCTTGTAAGGCTTCCGTAGCATACTTACGTTTGTACTAGACTGAATTTTAAAAGTTCTCATGTAGCCTTCAAACCTACCAAAAGTTCTATTTTGCATATTTGTCTTCTGGATTTTCTAGATTAGTAGGCATACATCACTGTGCATGGAATCACTAAACATTTTACCGTTCGAATTTGAAACCTGAAGAACAGAGATTCTTTGACTATGATGTGTCAACTAGTGAATACACCATTTCAAACACACCTCCTGGATTTTTTTTTTTATAAATCTGGAAATTAAAAAACATTTAGGGTGGGCAAAGCTTGGGGTCGAAGAAAATGAATAAATGTCTATTTGTGGCCGTTTGCCACTAAATCTTGGGGACTCCTGTTATAATGGCAAGGAGGCATTTTATAAGGGTTTTGTCTCACGTGTCCTGATTTTGCCAAGTCACTGGCTTCTGTGGGACAACAAGAACAAAGTTTATCAGACAACTGCAAACTAGGTTACATATCACCACTAGTCTTTTCAGTTCATACAGTACTTAGCATAGAGTATTGATCTAAATTATACAATGTAATACATGTACTGTATATATTAACAAGCTAGCCAGCTACCTACATACCCCAACTTTGATATTGGCTAACTACCTATCGAATAACTAGCTGATCCAGGGTTGCCTGTCACTTAAATAAAATCAGGAAAATTGTGTGCTTTGTCTCTCATAGCCTATATATTAAATAACATTCTCTGACCCTTTGTTGCCTTCTTCTGAGTGCCATTTTGCATCTGCTTTTCCCTCTTTTTAACTGTGAATGCTCTTTATTCCTTCATTTGCACACACACACACACACACACACACACACACACACACACACACACACACACACACACACACACACACAAACACAGTATACCACTGGAACCTGAACCGACAGGTCTCAGTTTACTGAACCATTTGAGAATAACATGAGTGTAGCTTACTGTTAAAGCCCTGATATTCTGGCAATGATCTCCAAATTTATTACTACCCTCAAAGAAAAGTAACAAAAAATATACTTTAACGATGATCCTATTTTTTATGCTTTGTATGCTTGTTTACATGTGATTATGTTACGAAGGGCTGCAATAACAGAATGGCTTAAAAGTTGGTAATAATGTGCCACTGAAATTTTGTCTTTGGCTTTGTCTCTATTTGAACTTCACTTTTAAATTTGGCCACCATCTCAGCCTGATGTTTTGTCTAAAATGTGTCCAGCACCAGTGGCTTTAAAATAGTGTCAGTGGTTTTAAAATAATACTTCCATGCTTCTATTCGATTGCTTTGTAACAGGGATTTTTAACATCATGTGGTCCGCAGCCCCCTGGTGGTCAATGAAGGCATTACAGGTGGTCCATGACCATGCATTCACTAATGCAGTTTTACTTTGGGAATCACAATTTATTTATATCTTTATTTATTTATTTATTAGTACATTTCCAGGTATTAATTATTGTTTATGAATAATCAAACTAATGCAAATATACACAATTTAGAAAAGCCAAGGTGACTTTCAGATTAAAATAGTGCCCATCTGGTGTATCCTTGGTAGCCTGTGTTTTGCTAATGTTGGAATGCGTCACTAACATCACATGCATATGCATAAGATAAAGATTCATGCCTCAGTGCCATTCCTCACACCCAATAACAGTGGTCCTCAGATTGTTTATTAGCTAGAATGGTGTTCCCTGGGTCCCAATCAGTCGAAATGCTTTATAATCTTACTTATACAGATATATATGAAAACCTTTACAGCATTTAATTTTTTCTGCAGGCTGCATCTTAAATAGTGAGAAACACCACGTCATGTGCAGTACGGTACATATTATGCTGTAAGTAGAGTGTATAGGTAATAGATATTAGAGTCTGTTTATAGGGCATAAAAAAATAATTCATAAAGACACACTAATGATGACACATGCCTATATGTTTTTTACGTGAATGCCAGAAAGCATATCTATATACTTATTCATTCAAAATGATATTGTATTCTTAATTATATTGCATCTAATATTGTCATCATGATATCTTACGACTTGGAAACCAGAAGGATAGAGATGTTATGACTCTGATGTGCCATCTAGTGGATGCCGCTTTTAATCCTCCAAATAAAGGCTACATAAAATACGCAGGCGAACGTGTGAACAGTTCTGCTCGTGTCACTGCTGCTTCGTGCAGCAAGTCATGCATCAAGTATCAACCGGCTTTTAAAGGCTTGTTATTCTTTGTCAGAACTGCTTCTGAGGGGCATCTGAAATGAAGCCCAGAGCTTTCATACTCTTTCAGAACAGTAGGAGGATCATGGCTGTTCTTCAATTAAGGGGGCTGGTATTACACAAGCGAGGTGTGATATATGAAGGCTCACATCTTATTGTTGTCTGTTCAAATAAATTGGCAGCACCTCGACTGAGATGAGGGTATCATTTTGGCCATATCTAAAGAAGATTGGACAGAATCTCATCAAATTGGAAACATTTATGGAAAGCAGAATTCAAGGCTTTTGAATTTTTCTCTGAGTGGAACTAAGTGGAAACATCTCCAACTTGTCCCATGTTATGATTAAACTTGAATGAGCAGCCTAATTAAAAAATGTGGTTAGCTGTTTAGTTTCTAATTAATTCCACTGATTCTCTGTAAAGAGCTCCATTGCACTGACTTGAAAGAGAAAAGCTACTCCATCTGACTGAAATGTTAAATTATTTTAATGACTGAGCATGGAGATCAACACTACACCATTTCATATTCTGTGTTCATTTATCAGTTCAAAAACATGTAGGATACATTAACACATAAAACAGTCAATAAAATAGTTTCACTACATAGAAGGTGTTCTGCTTTAATGAGAGCAATCCTTCCATCTGGCTATGGGGGATGCAGTTTAACTGAGTTTTCCATGACCCAAAACTGTGCTGTGATAAGTGCATTTGACAAGAAGGATGTGAGACATGCTGGCTAGCCGCCCCCCCATTCATTCACACGTCTCTACTGGCCATCACAGTGGTGGGCTGATAGTTCAGATGCTTCGGTTTCATGAAGCAACTTTTTTAGAAACTGTCACGTGCCATCTCATCTGAAGTGCTTTTCTGATGCTCTGAGGATGTTGCAAGTCTGTTTGCATGGAAGTAAAGTGGGACATTAGTTTGTGTTATTATGTCACACCCACAGAAACCAGACTTACTGTAGTCTGCCTACATTACACTGACAAGAGATAGCCTAGTGCAGAAGTAATAGAGTACTACTAAGATCAGGCAGGCCCTAGAAGAGTGCATGGTGTGTTTGCTCTTCCCTGCTCCATGGCATTGGACCGAAGTCTCAGACATTAGCCGTGTAATGCAATGCCACGTTCTGTATTTGTATTTATGTCTCTTTAGTACTCAAAATATTTGTTCAGTATCTCTTATCTGTATTTGGATTTAAACCAGGCAAGACCTAAACCAGAAAGTATTTTTTTACATTTTTTTATTAAATGTGATTCCACTAAACACTGGAAAATGTGAATAAGACAGGGCTGCTGGAAAAAGACTAACACCTTATACCAGCAACAAATTAATTACAGTGCCCATTTGATTTTCCTGTAATATTTGCATTTATTTGTTTTGGAAAATGAAAAACAATTAATGTACAATCCAATATAATTTTTTAAGTAATTAAATTCTTTTGCAACCTCAGCATAGATATGAGAGTTAATCACTCATATCCATGGAAACCTGCTGCATCCTGAAGAACGCAGGAAATTACATTGTGGTCAACCACTGGAGTCAGGCAGATCCCATTAGGACCTTAAAGCTGGCCTGCTTAAAGTTTCTGGATGTCTGCATGAGGAAATAAAAATGAGCTTGTGTGAGAGTCTGTTTTTTTTTGCTGTAGTGATGTAAGTGATTTGGACTTAGTGACACAGGATATAAACAGATCTATGAGCAGAGAAATTGTACTGGTGGTGTAACACTGAGTTTTTGCTGTGTTTTTTTTTTTAACTGTGCTCTTTCTGGGGCTCCATAAACTCCATTATTGTGTCAGAGATGTTCATTCAAGGGGGAAAAAGCAATCTTAGAAATTTTCCTATGGACGTAAAGGCTAACTAGCTTTAGCTTGATTCAACCAGTGGTATCAGTTCTCTGATGTCACCCAACATTCTCCTAATGTTTACGACGGTTATTCTTGTGAACAGATTTTTTTCTAGCCTTGATCTTATAGTATGGTTGATGTCAAAATCGAATTGAAGAACAGACACTTAACGCAGTATAATGTAAACGTTTATAGTGGTAGGCTACATGACAGAGATAAATGAGCCGACGTAAATAGGTTCCATCTGTCGCAACACCTCTAACTGTCACTTGTCTCACAAAATTATCATTCTTTCATTTTTGATCTTAGCAGGTGGTGTCATAATACGATGGTCTATAGATAAGATGTGAATGATCATCACAGAGGTAGTCTAATTGTTATGAAACCAATAGTTTTTTCAAAACAGGAGTTTGTTCAGGCTGCTGAGCCACTTCTCCCATAGGATTCCATTCAAACAGATCATCCTCTGGTCAACCCCTAGATGACCATACAGCCGTTACCATGGTTTCCATGTTACATGGTTTCCATGTTGCTGAAACTGACCCGGAAGTACACCGACCCAAATGAAAAATGTTCATGATCTTGTAAAGTTTTGCGAGATCTCATAATTCTACATCTTTTTTTCTGGATAATGTTCACTGCATTTGCAATCAGGCTGAACTAAACTTCCCCTAGTGTTAGAGCAAAGTTTTTTTCTGGAGACATTGTGTATTAAGAACATA
The DNA here is from genome assembly GCA_030068235.1 of Notoglanidium macrostoma. Classification (NCBI taxonomy): domain Eukaryota; kingdom Metazoa; phylum Chordata; class Actinopteri; order Siluriformes; family Auchenoglanididae; genus Notoglanidium; species Notoglanidium macrostoma. Next base: position 9,544,025 of record JAQQZR010000020.1, on the reverse strand, counting down.
AGTATTCAGCCACTTTTGTTTGTTGTATTTATTATACTTCCAGTGAATATATCCACTTCAAATTTAAATGTCTTTCGACATCATTGTTATAAAACATGTTGCCGTAGGTTGGCAAGATTTAAGCCAAATAGCAATCATGTTGAAGGTAAAGAAGCAACACTCAAACTGTGCAATAAACTCTAGCACTAGTGTGTTTGCAGGCTGGGATTTGAAGCTAGGACCATCTAATCATCCCTAAGCACCACTGTATTTGGTACATGATATATTTGGTATAATTGGCTGTGTAATGTTGGTATGTATTATAATTTTTTTAGCTTTAACATGAATTAAAATGCTATAGTTCCTCTTAATGACAATTAATAATCCTATCCACGGTGATGCTGGAAATAGTTTGGTCTGCACTTGTGTGAGTGTCTGCCAGAAGGAGATGAAGTGGGAGAAGTTGTGAATAATAGATTTTACCGGATTTCCACAGGGTTGGATTTCATCTGCTTATTTCTCTTCATCTCATTTACCATCTTGCTCCCTGTCTCATTCTTCCTCCCTTGCTTTCGTTCTTTTTCTTTCCTTTTCTTTCTCTCTATAATTCTCTCTTTCATCCATTCTCCCCCTCCTCTCTTTCTCCCTTACTTTCTCTCTCTCTGTGACAGTATGCTGCGCAGGGCAGGATGAGCTGTTCTCCAGCCTGTTTCCATGGAGATCCCAAGGAACTGTAGTGTGTGTCAGTAATATAAACACACACTGTGTGTGTGTATGTTTGTGTGTCTCTCCCTGCTTGGCGCATTCCTCTGAATTGTTTGACTCTTTGGAATTCAGTACATAGATCATCGATTCTATGACACCTTTTCGTTATGCTCTGATATGATTGTGTATAATTGTCAATATATTTGCCCATATTGGGGTATACTGTGTGTGTGTGCGTGTGTGTGTGTGTGTGTGCGTGTGTGTGTGTGTGACAACAACCACATGGTAATGGCTCCCGACTGATATGAATCGCTCATCAGATTGCTTTCCTACATTTGAATGTGAATCACCTACAGTACATTTATATTCAGGATAGAGATGCTCTCACTCACACACACAAACACACACATGCATACACAGAGTAAATATTGACAATTACATATACAATAATTATATAAACGCAGATATTTTGGCAATTACACAAAATGTAATTGTGTTACAATTGTGTTATGCTACATCTAAATCTAACCCTAACCTTAACATTAGTAACATAAAGTAAACGTTTTGGCTCTGTCTATGGTATATTTTATTATTATTATTATTATTATTATTATTTTATATATATTTTTTTATTTTTAAAAACCTGTATCTTTTAAAAGCTGTAGTTTTGGTACAAAGCCAGTTTTCCTTGTGGAGAGCAGGCCAATGTCCCCACAAGGTCAAATCTGTCAGATTTTCCCATCCGTGCGGAGATATGTAGTCCCCCCTAAGATTGAATGATGCCCCCACCCAACACACATACACACACATATACACATATGGCGATACACAATATGCATAATTAACACAAACACACAGTCCTTAGAACCATCAAAGTGTATCTACAGTAACATGCTGGTTTTTCTACAATGAATAGCTCGATGAATCACAACTTAATTATAGAACTGCTGTCTCCCTATGGGGCGTGTTTGATAAATGAGATGGTGAGAGCGTTTATGTGGAACATGAACTGTATGTCGCACTGTGTTCGGTTGCACATAGAGAAAATGATAACATTTTATATGAAGGTTAAAAACACATTCTCATTTTAAGTGCTCTGACACAACAAGACAATGGTCAAGTGTCGTCTGTGGCTGACTGTCGCCTGTGATTTTAATGGTGTGTCTCACAATGATGGCACTGGTTGGCCCTTATCAGCTCCAAGTCAATGTGTGTTGATCCAATGTGCCAGAAGCCAATAGTAAGGTGAGCTTTATCTAACTGGTTGTTCTGGTTCATGAATCAATGCAGGGACGAGATCAAAGCCAGCAAACAACACTCTCAAATGGGCACATGGAGAAAACAGATTTTTTTTTTTGTCTCTTCAACATTTCTGAACTCTCTCATTTCTGCTCTGTTTCTCTCCATATTTATATATATATATATATATATATATATGTGTGTGTGTGTGTGTGTGTGTGTGTGTGTGTGTGTGTGTGTGTGTGTGTGTGTTTTGATTAATTAATTATAGAAAAAACAATGCATCAAAAGAACACAGATTAAACAGTGCTTGGACTATAAAATGGAAAATTTACATGGAACTGTAGATATAACTGTTAATAGAGGCACCTTTCTATACAAGCATTTTTGTACTATCAAAGTATTTCAAGCCTAAAATATCAGGCTTATGCTGCAGTGAGCAACCAGTCTCTTTAATGAAGGTTAAATATTTTTAAATGCTTCCTATGGCAAATATTGATTTATTTGATTAATTTAGATTAATTAATTAACCACAAAATGTAATTAATTAAAATCATTTGTTTATGTTTTGTTGAAGCAAAGCTTTTTGAATCAATTAGCTTAAAAAAGTAAAAAGTTAAACTAGCCAATTTTTCCGACCCAGCTTTTGGTTCACAAGTTGATCCCAAAAAGAATCAAATCGCTAATCTCGGGCATTGAAAACTAAGAGTCAAATGCCAGTCTTTGGAGTCGATTCCACACACTGAAAACGATTCACCCTGCGTGCGCACAGTAAGCAAAATGAACATAGCATTGGAGAGTTTCAGTGAGAGAAACGGGCAGCTGATATTTATTTTATCTTTATTTTGAATTTGTCTGTTTGAAATTTGAACAAATCAGGCACAAAGCTGCAAAAAGTGCAGTAAGTGATTAAAAAAGTAAACAATGTACATAATCCCGTCACCTTGAGTTTGTCAGTCTGAATGCTTATTCAGTACTGATCACTTCTCTTGCTGTGACAGAATATCTGTTAAATGTCACTAATATTGTAATTATTGAACTGCTTATTAATTAAGCCTCGTTAAGAAGAAGGGCTGTAGTAATGCTGATTAAAATGCTGCAAATAAATATTTTAAACAAATATCTTTTGTATATAATATTTAAAATAATAAAACCAATTGAATAATCAAGGAAAGACTATTCAATTAACACCCTAAGAATTAGCAAATTCAAAAAATATTGGTTGTTTCAGTCCTAAATAAGAACGATGTACTACATGTACATGTGCACACAACACTTCAAAAGTCGCACATCACCACACTGGTCTCGAGTGAAATCAGAGCTAATCTTACAGTCACCAATTCATTATCATGGCCTCTGGTGAAAAGATGCATTCACTGGGTGGAAATTCCACCATTATCCATCACAACATCACAGTATAGTCTAAATTCTGCCCTCCAGTTGTGAAAATGCTGTCATCATCCACATATTTGGCATTGAGGTAATCCAAAAGTAACGGAAAGTAATCAGTTACATTACATTAATTTTGTACATTAAGTACATTTTTCAGGCACAGACTGGCATCTAACACTTCAAAATTCCCTTTTCGCTTTGGCTTGAGCAGAGCATTGTGGGAAATTCGGATCGATTCCTGAAAATACACATGCAGAGGGTGGTTGGAAACATGAAAACATGAGAGAGAGGGGATAAACCTGTTCGGATTTTTTTAAAAGGTACTACTACTATCTTTTCAAGATAACAAGTCTTTCCTACATCATAGAGTAACACCACCAACTTGTGAATATGAAGTCACACACTCATGTGAAGACAGCCACCATCACACTTTTTTCTTGAATAAAATTGTCATTGAGCTTCTTGAACACGTGTTACACTCTGACACACATCTGCTAGATCACAGCATATTCACAAAGCTTGCTAACTCCAATATGTGGATGTGTCAGTTTGTTACTATGTTTTATTTTAAGCCCCAGGTATTTGTTTTGTTTAGTTTGAATTGATCCCTTTCCTTTAAAAGCTCCTGTTCCTTTATATTTAAAGCATCGCACAGTGAACATCTTACACATATTCAGCTGACATCATAGTGGTTGACAGCATACTGGTTGCAGTGCCTAACCTTTTTTGAACTTTTACACCATATAGAGGTAGTTCTAGACCAGCAATGTCAGATCAGTTCAGTCACCAAATTGCTACTGGTCTTAAACTGTGCTGTAGTTTCAACAAACTGAATAAGCTACACTGTTAATGCTAACACTAACAAAATTCCTTTAAGTAGTAAATAGTATACATTGTATGGTAAAGTGCTAAAAGTAATGCAATACCATAAAAATGTAATAATATTTATATAGAGCTTTTAAACATGGACAGTGTCATAAAGCAGCTTTACAGAAATCTAGATTTAGATTTAGATTGCTAATGTCCAAGACCGGAAGCGGTGGCAAGTGGCAAAAGCCCTGAGATATCATGAGTGTCATGGAATATAATGGAAGACAGATGCAAGTGCAGGAGAGCATTTTTTTCCAAAATGTGACGCGAGAACCATAAACTGAAACAGGAAGAAAGTCAGGCGAGCAGAAAACAGTGCAATGTAGGCAAATGCAAAAACTAATCGACTAGGCAACTATAATAATCAGGGTCTTTTATGATAAGAATGGCTTTGGATACTAAAATGTACTTAGCACATACATACTTAGCAGTAGCAACAATTTCAGAAACACATCAACATGAACTCAAAACGGAAAGGATAGGTCCTAACGGACAATCACATGCATATTGCTTATTGGAAAAAGTGTATGACTTTTAGAAGGAAAACGCATTACACTTTTTCTTTCTTTTATCCAGTCAGCCTACTGTTGTTTTAAAAAAATTGTTTAATGTGAAGTTGTATTATATTATATTATTATTATAATTATACTATAATAGTTATCTTATCTACTGTACATCTTATATTATTATAGTGGAGTTATCCTGTCTTCTGAAAAAAAAAAAAAAAAAGAAAACCCAGCTTTTAGGCAGGTTTTCAGCATTTACATACTCATTAATGCTATGCAAAGTTGACACCGCATCATAAATAACATCACATACAGGCCCTCAATGAAAATAAGCACAAATAATGCATCAATAGATTTATTGCAATAGATTCAGCTAGACTCATATTTCCTCTTACTGTGAACATCCTCCAGCTTTCCTCTCAGACTCACATACTGTAGCCAATCAGGATGTTCAAGGACCTATCCTCTCTGATTTGAGTTAATGTTGATGTGTTTACTGTTGCGTTTTCACATTTGGTTTAATTTTCTTGTTGTGTTTTTGATTTTCTGTAATATTTTTAATTTGTATGCACTTTTTCAGGTCACTGTGGATCAGTGTGACTGTTGTGCTGAGAATGCTCCACCATAAAAATAATATGCATTCATCAGTGGTCCTGTTGGTGCTCTCTTTCCATTGACAAAAGGGACGAGAGGGGCCAAGATAATGTGAATGTCAGAGCAAAGATGGGATATAGTTACCGATTGCACATCTGCAGTATGTGGCAGGTGAGAAACATAGCTATAAGCTGTAAATGTATCTAAAAGAGTGACAGCATAGACCAGTTTTTATTACCGTTTGATGGTTTCCTAAAGCAACATATCCCTAGCATTATTAGTAGCTGTGCGACTGTGTCATCCTGTGTTGCTGTTATGTGTCTTTTATTATTAACATTGGGTGTAAATTGGATTTACAAGAATGGAATTAAACTGGATGCATCCGTTCCCAAAACAAATTGGGCATAAGGGTTCCTGTTTTCACATCTGGACTCTAGTAGCTAATGGTAGAAATTCACACTTGTTCATAGGAAAACAGCTTCTTGTGTTTCCTTAATCAGGTTCTCATCAAGCATGAAATCAATTTATGTTCTTTTTCATCGCTCATTATCCCCCAGCAGTAGAGTGTAGACCTAGTGTTCCCTTGTAACAGGATCTTGGAGATGCAATGGAAAATTGGGTGTATTTTGGGACTGATTGTTTTGGATCTGCATGTCCTTCTGTATTCTGATCTGGTTAATTCTGGTGAAAATCCCAGGAGATCAGCAGTATCTGAAATACTCAAACCAGCCCATCTGGCACCAATAACCATGCCACGGTTAAAGTTGCAGAAATAACATTTTTTTCCCATTTCTGATTCTTGTTGTGAACATTACCTGAAGCTCTTGACTTGTATCTGTATGATTTTATGCATGGTGCTGCTGCCACATGATTGGCTGATTGGATAACTGCATAAATGAACAGGTGTTCAGGTGTTCCTATTAAAGTGGAATATAAGTGTATATTGTCTCTTTATGTCCCTCAAGCTTCGTATCTGAATGTCATCAAGACAAACGTCCCAATTGCATGACATTTTTGTTGTATCCTGTAGGATCTTAGTCCCAATGCACACCTCTACTGTACATAATCATGGAAGCTGTGTGTGATACTGTATTGCAACAGTTTTAGTATAATGTTAGTGGTAAAGGGACTTAGACTAGTGTGTAATTGAGAAGGATTACATCTTGGGGAAGAAACATTTTATTGACTGTCAGAGCAGTGATTGTGAAAAGCACAACTTGACATTTTTGTTAATGCCTTTGTTGTGGTGCCAAGGTGCCCACTGGCATTAAATGGGATGAATGGTGCATTCTCACATGATTTAGCACAGTAGAGAGGCAAAAATCTGCTGTTATTTCTAATTCTCGCTAAAGAGTCAAATCAGCTATCGGAGCCATATTACCACGTACAATGGTCCAGCAGGTTATATCATAATTGATAAAATGAACCTTGTATGTATACTGTGATGTTCAACATACACAACATACGCAAATTATTTGTTCCCTTTGAGAAGAGACTACCTTTTACTCCTTATTTTGGACATTTTAACTAAACAATTGCATAAGTTCTTATCAGAGAAGGTAAACCCATAATTCTGTTTACTGCAACCATTTAATGACCACTATTGTGATAATATCATACGCCATGATAAAAGCCTAGACAACTATTATGCAATGTTGGCAAATGCCTTGACAAAGCTGACCCACTTACAAAGCCAGGCTACTAGCCGGGTTTCCATTAACCATTAATGGAAACATGTACATTTCTAAAAATATCTCAAGTATCGCAAAAAATGTTTACGCTTGTATGAGGTGGTTTATCAGAGAATTCAATAAAGCAATACTTTGCAAAATTGAAATGGAAACTTTTTTTTTGCATTTTAGTCATGTTGCATGATATGAAGAGCAAATGGAAATGCTACCTTTCTGAAAGAAAAGCACTTTGTAGGAGCTGTCACGACAGGAGAAACTATCATGAGAGGAGAAAACCAAGCTTTAATCACATAACATCACTCAATAGACCATTCACAATTGTGTTTTGTCAGAATTTTTTCAATATCCCATCTATTTTGTGCAAAGCTACAATGGAAACTGGGCTACTGTGTTTTTTTTTTTTACTGTTGTTAGACAATCATGCACATACATGGATCAGAAACAATATGAATGCTATGAGCCCATGTAATTCTGAAATAAAGGATGTATATGTGACTCTGCTGGTTAAAACTGAAGAAATCCTACCTTTACTTTCTTTTTGTGTACACTGTCCTGTTAATCCAGGCTGTTTTATTCAGATTTTATAGTAATTTTATTTAAATTAATTCTATATACATATCAGGGCGGCACGGTGGTGCGGTGGTTAGCACTGTCGCCTCACAGCAAGAAGGTTCTGGGTTCGATCCCCGGGTCACCCAG
>JAQQZR010000020.1:9485091-9508953 GCA_030068235.1 Notoglanidium macrostoma | reverse complement strand
GCGACCTGCCCAGGGTGTACCCCGCCTCTCGCCCGAAGATGCTGGGATTGGCTCCAGCTTCCCCGCAACCCAGATGCATAAAGCGGTATAGATAATGGATGGATGGATGTCTTGTCTGTTTTTATTAAAAGAATGCATAGTGATGTTGCTAAATGGATGAGTACAGTCTAACATGTTTTTCTAACCCATTGCTCATATGTTAAAAACAAAACAAATAAACCCTGAAAATCTGGAGGGATTTTAAGATAGATTGTGTCACCCCTGTCACCTGACACCATGTGTCCACTAATCATATGCTTTAGTGGCACAGATCAGCAATTATTTTCCACAATGCAATTATTCTTAAATGTGTAGTATGGAATTTTGGACGGATTAATGCAGGTTTAGCTGGATGATTAATCTTCTAGCAGATCTCATCTACATTTTAATTCAACTATAGAGGTTGTAATGCTTTTAACTGTAAACTAAAGTGCTTATAGTACTGCTGAATGAATAGTAAAGTTGTTTGGAGTATCATTTTTATAATAATTTTTGCCACGTTTGTTTTGATTTTTGTATTTGGCACAGGTAATTTTTGTTAATCTGGCATTAATGACTGCAATGTAATCTGTATGTGCTTTCTATGAATTAGGGGTAACATAATACCCTTATACTGTATGCATCAGTACCTTTAGCTGTTTAGTGCTTGAAATATTACTTTCTGTATCATCTGTATTTGTATTTTATTTTAATCCAAAATTAGGGTTAAGATTCTTTATTTAACTGCCCCGAAACGTCAAATTGCCCATATTCATCAGGTTGTTTAATCATACTTTATTGGCTACCAGCTGCTATGGTAATAAACACGATTAACCAATCAGGATCATTACTAACCTAATTTTTTTGTAAACTAACTACAACTACTACAACTAACTACAAATTTCATTGTAACTGTCATAAAAAAACCTTTATGGCAAGATTATTAATATGGTAAGCCTGGTTGATGGCAAATTCTGTCATAACTGATTAAATGACAAATTTATGCAATTACATTTCCTACTATTCTCTGGCATCCACCCACAATAGCTGAGCTGTTTGAATTCTGGCTTTTTTCAGTTCCACCTCACTTCAGTTCATACAGTAATTGGTCTCAACAAGAGATTTGTGAAGTTTTATTAACCCTGCTGGCATTGTTATTATTTTTGTTTGTACTTGCTTGTGATATTTTGTAGCAAATTTAATTGGTACTATTTCCAAAAATATAAAACTAGTAGCCTAACTGAAACCACCATGACCCTGACCAGACAGTTAGTATGGGCCATTGCATACTTATGTTAATGAACCTAGTCTTTGTTTCTTCCACAAGTGTCATGCTTGTGCCCTTCATGCCTGCATCGCATGATAGTAAAAACCTCCAACACATTTTAATTTTTTGTTGTGTCCTGAGGGATCCCAGTCCTAGGGGGATCTAGTCTCAAATAGATGCCCTTTCTAGCAAGCTTTCTAAAAAAAAAACCCTCCTATTTGTATTTATATTTCTATTCATTTATCTGTTCAATCACAAACAAAACACTTTTCATGGTCGGTTATCTCTCTGCTGTGAATCGTCCAAAACTGTTTGTATTTGACTAGCGGGGTTTGTTACATTTTTAAGGTTTCTTTCTAAAACACTGAATGTGTGTAATTTTCTGACTTACTGACATTTAACAATGCAGCTCCTGTTGTTGTTTCTGGAATTGACGTCAGTGTAGCTTTAGTCAACAAGTTTTTTTTTTAATGCCCTCTGTGGGAAGTGAAGCCCACCGAAGCTTAACCACCACTCAAAAGAGCAATTATATTACAGGCAACGTTTGAAAAATGTTTAAATGACCTAATAAAAAGACATTACCAACAAGAAATATAGTCAACAGAACAGAACTCACTGAACTAATCTGTGATTATTTCCCCACTAATTGTAGCATGAACAGAGATCAGTGGAGTGAAGAGGCATTAAGTTTGTAACATTAACCTCAGGTGATAAGACAGAGACTGTGGTGAATGATGCTGATATTCTATCTATCTATCTATCTATCTAGCTAGCTAGCATGATCACTTGTTTATTTATTTAACTGAAAATTAAGTCAGTGAATGGCAGTTGCTTTTAGGCAGTGTGTTGATATTTTCAGTGGAATTTGAATGGAAGCAGTTTTCTATTTTTCCACTTTTCTGGTTGAAATAAAAGAGAAAAATTGCAGTTAAGGAAAACACGTAGTTTATACATACAGTTGCAGTCAGAACGTAACATACACAAACATGAATGTCATGACAAAACTGGGCTTTCAGTGATTTCTATGAACTGTTCTTTTTCTGATAGAGTGTCAGACAGAATTCTGGTAGATATTTGACCACTCTTCTTTGCAGAAGTGGTAGAGTTCAATTAAATTTGTGTGTTTCCTGGCACAGTCCTGACTTTTAAGTACAGTCCACATATGGGTTGAGTTGTAACACAGAACTTGCGTTAAACTTAATATTAGCCTGCTTTATCCATTCCACAACCAGCTTTGATGTGTGTTTGGTGTCACTGACCATTTGAAACTCCCAATTGTGTCCAGGTTTCAACTGTCTAGCTGATGGTTTGAGGTTGTGCTGAAGAATTCAGAGGTTCTGCATTATTCCATCCACTTTGTGCAATGCCCCAGTTCCACTGGCAGCAAAACTGCCCCAGAGCTTCCACCACCATGCTTAACAGTTGGTACTGTGTTCCTCTGTACCTCTGGTCATTTTGGCCAAACAACTCAATCTCATCTTACCATAAAACTTTCTTTCAAAAGACTTTTTCTTTGTCTACGTGGTCAGCTGCAAACTTGAAGGTGTCAATTTTAGAACAGGGACTTCTTTCTTGGACAGCATCCTCTCAGTCCATAATGTAAAACTCACTTGACTGCAGACAATGTTCCAACAGCTTCCAGATCATGACAGGCCTGTGTTTCATGGGTTTTTCCTGACCATCCAAACCAATTTCCTCTCTGCTGAGGGTGACAGTTTGGGCCTTCTTCCAGCAAAGTGATTTGGCATAGTGGCTACACCTCTCAATAACTTGTAAATATCTACAGTTGTTTGAAGTGATGATCTTGGAATCTGCAGTTGTTTATAAATGGCTCCAAGAGAGATATTCCTAAGTTGTGTAAATCTATGATACTCTTTCTCAGATCTGCACTTAAACGTTCCCATTGTACGATATGTTTATCAAGCCACTGAGAGCTATCAAACAAACTTTTTTGATGTTGGCACAGAGAAACTAGCTTGATTGACTAAGCTATAGTCAATCATGATCACTTTAAATATTTAATTTACTTAATATGAAATGAATTAATAAATAAAATTGAAAACATTAATATAAATTAATTTAAATCAAAATTATAAAAATTATTACTCATATTAATAACATTCTAATAATTAACATTAGAATATTGGAAAAGGGCATTTGGAGGAACATTGGTTGCATCCCTCCCCTCTGCTGTTAGGGACATGGCTTGAGTGTATAGCGCTGTCTTAGAGGACTTGGAGACAACCAGTCTAAATACAAGCTGAAAATAGTTAAATCACATGGTAACTATGGTAACCTCTTATGCTGTCCTGATTAAGCATCCAAAATATTATACATATGGGACAGCTGTATGCTGTATGATTGGCAAATTGTAATTAACCCTAGAATAGCTCAAACCTGTGTCCACCTGTAGCCTGACCTGCGTGAGTGTCCGTGATCTACACTTCTGTCATGTGACACTACCAACGCACTCACTTTGAACTAATTTAGTTGCCTTGGCAACCACCATCTTCTTTAACTTTGTGCTCTGCAGCAATGCGGAGAGAAAGAAAAAAGACACAGAGAAAGAGTAAATAAAAAGACAAATGGACCAATGAGATATAGAGAAGCAGACCAGATGTGATAATGTATTGAATAGATGCCAGGGTTACTATATGAGAGCAAAGATTTTGATAAAAAGAATTCTAATATAGTTACCTTTCTTAAAAAGTTGCACACTGTTGTACATGAACTAAGATTCTAGCTTTAATAAATTGCAAAATTAAATATTTTTATGTCATCTTAGCTACCTTCTGGCCTTCTGATCAGTAACCCAAAGCCTTAACCACTCAGCCACCACTGCCCATGGTGTCCCAGAAAGGTAGTATTCATTTAACTTTGTAATTTAAATTGCCAACACCTTCTGAACAATCAGATTTGAGAATTTAGTAATGCCATAGGCAGAAATCCACACAGGGGACATGTCCCCCTCATTCTGGACAGTTGTCCCCCCAGTATATCATTGTAAACCTAACTATGTAATTTAAATATTAATAATAATATGTACTGAAAGAATCTATGCAAAATATTAATTTAAAGTAATGCATTTTTCAAGTTTTAAAATATTTCACCACCACTCTGCCACACAGTGGTTTGGTCCACCTACCCCGCCTCCCCACTAACATTAGACTGACCAGTACTAGTTGAATAACATGACTATGCAGTGTTTTTGTGCTCGCATAGACAGTGATCTAACTCCATACAAATGCTAATCATTCTAAAATCATGCTAATCCTTATCAACAATCAGTAATCTAGTAGCTGACATATAACGCTAATAAGGATTTGTTATATATTCATACGTACAGTACTTTTGGCGGCACCTTTTGTGTCCCCCTCAGAAATTACTCTTGGTAAATATTTCTGTTTATTGGCCCCCAAGACCGAAATGAAATTTCCACCCCTGAATAGTGCCATAATCTTGGAGAATGCCTTTCAGCTCAGATCTATAAACTCCTTTGACATTTGACATTTTCCAAACTGAAAGCATCAGGTAGAAGTTAGAGTCATGACGCATAGTGTATGCTTTGATTAAATGAAAGAAAAAAAAAAAAAAAAAACCTGTGACCAAACAATGTCTCTGATAGACTGACAGAGATGTTCTCACGTCTTCATCAAAGCTGCTGTGCAATGGGTCAGACAGAATCTTTAAGTGATATTTATAAGTGTATTTCTGTGACCTGGATAATAGACATCACAGTCAGATCAGATACTTCATTTCCTCCTGGAGTTTAGGAGACTGTATGTGTGTTAAATCCATAGAGAAGCTTATTGACATGTCAAACATGGCAGAGTTCTGAGTTCATCTACTGCACTGCCTAAGGACTGGATATCTACGAGGGATTAATTTCCCTCTATCTCAAGCAAGGATATTAAATGCCTTCTTCCTTCTGACACAGTGCACTTTTATTAAACAGAAAGGTTGGACTGATTTGGCTTGATTCTGCATAGTAACCCAAGCTCAGGATCAAGCTGTACTCAAAATGAATGAATGAGTGAATGAATGAGTCAAATGAACAAATGAGTCTGTTTAAAAGGCTCCGCAATTAAGCCTTTTACCCCAAGGTCCTGCTGATTTGTAAGAATTCTATACCAGTTGACTGTTGGATGATATTCAGGTTTCGGTTACATTTAGAGCAGCCACAACTTAAAAAGGACGCCCTTCACTACCCAAGGAAGGATTCCCCAGTCTGGCTCTCTCTGTATTTTGCAACCTCGAAAATCTCTTATAAAGTTGCTGGTATTTTCCGCACTGGTTACCATAACAACTGTGTATGCCGTCTTTGGCTCTTTAATATACTGCAAAAGATCTGGAACCTTAAATATTCTGTAGAAGGAAATTTAACTTCTAGTATGTAGACTTTGCCTCCAATGCACTTACTGTGATTTTCCAAATTACAGGACATTTTGGGGATTTACATGAGAGGCAAATCACTTATGCCCTTTTTAAGATTTACAGTAACAAACATTCACAAGTTCTTCAGATGTATAATACTGAACATTGGAGTTACATTTCTTTATGAATGTCTATTTGCCTGACTATACATTCCATAGCCAGTTTTTAATACTCATTACAAAATACTCATTAATACATTTGTCAGGTACACCTGTCATATAGGTGTCATTCTTAATTGATTATTATTATTATTATTATTATTATTATTATTATTATTATTATTTTTATTATTATTATATTTCTTTTACTCTATAGTCCTACTCTATAGCCATCAGCTTATAACCATCCAGCCTACAATTCCATTAAACAACATTTGGAAAAAAAAAATTTAATTATCAGCATTGAAAAGTAACAACCAACAGTCACCCAATTTCTGTACCCCAAATACTCAACAAAAAATAACTTCATAGATAAATAACAAATGTCTTTATATTACAAATACCCCTCTCCCAGGGTAGCCTAGTTTACAAAAATAAACCACAGGTTTATTTTAAAGGTGGCAACTTTGTCTTGATTCATGAACCTTTGCGGAAGGATCAGTAAATGTTAAACAACAAGGTCCCATGGCAAAATCCACAGGCTAATTATTGTGAGCATTCCCAAAATTAGATATCAAACACAACTGCTATTTTTGTTTGATTATTATCAGTTATATATTTATATATAGTTGTTTTGTCACAATTATGTTCAGTAGTCTATTGTAACCTTAATAAGGTAATAGGAATCCTTATTTTTCCTTTTTCTCTCTATAGCTAGTTAATGGTACACTGTAGATTTTTGAATGAACTGGACATTAAATTGCTAACGCTATAAAGTTGAATTTTGTGCTGTTGGCAAATGAAGCTAATGTTAGTATTACCTAACTAACAAGAACATTATCTACATATTTACGCTGGGCGTATATAGTAAACTTCGATTGTTTAACATCACTGTAGAAAACTAGCTATTTGATCCAAATATAAACCCTTTTTTTCTTTACCCACTCTGAAAGCCTCTACTTTTCCTTGAAAATTCCAAATGCTTTACTTTAACCTAATTTACATAAAGTCTGTATCCGCTCTGTCTTTTTCCCTCTAGCTTTCTAGCTTTCTCTGCTCCCCTTTTCCGTCTTCTTTAATTTGGTCTACATTGTCTTATTTCTTTAGATACTTTAGTCAGTATCTCTTTTGTCACCTTTATGCATTTTCCCCCTTATGGTGAATTAAATGCTTTGTCAGGCAAGAAAAAAAATGAGGTTACACTAAGCATAGAGGGGCAACTTTACTTCTTAACTCAGATAAAGTGGCAAGGGCATTTTGTTGGCATGTTTCCGTTTTAACAAGATGGGATCTTTGCATCATATTTATCATTCTAATAGCACCAAAGCGGTTTTTCTCCACAGAGGGCAGCCAGAAAATTTCTCTGGTATAATCATAAAACTCACTGGGTTCAAACAGGGCAAAAATTTGCATAACTAAAGACACAAAATGATTTATATATTCTGACAAGCTTCCAGTTTTGGGAACTTTAACTCTCATGTAAGCAAACATTTCTGTTTATATTAATCCTTCTGTAAATTCAAATCCAAGGATGCATGCAAAGGTATTATACTTGGTAGACAATTAAACATGTATGTCTATGATTTCACTGTTTTCTGCCCATCTCTCTGTATCAGTTGATCAATGATCAAGACCTTTGCATTTTTCCCTAAAATTGTAAATTGTAATTTCACAATGAGGGTGGAAAAAGTTCTGAAATGATTCATCTCCTATCTATTATCTAGTTTTTTTTTTTTTTTTGTTTGTTTGTTTTTTAACTTCAGAAAACATTTTAAAAAGTCATTTTATCAGGGGGTATAGACTTTTTATATCCACTGTATGTCTCACATGAAAAAAATGACATTAATTACATTTATCAGTCAAAAATAAGTAAAATGACTTTTTATTACTTAAATGCATTTAAAAGTAGCATTTCTCTGACTTGAGTATATTTTGCTGGATACGTCCACTTTTCATTGAGTATGATTTTGACACAGTAACTATACTTTCAATTAACTATAATTTCTCAGTACATTCCATCCCTGAGTGTGGCCAAGGTAGACTGAGAGCAGGAACAGAGGAAGGCAGCAGGTCATTTGAGGCATTTCACTGCTGACTGACCTCTCAGACTGACTCTGAGAAGTATCCATGTCTAAAACCACTTCAGGGAGTTTGTGCCTACTAAATGCTGAGTCTGTGTAGGCAGCTGATTTAATTAGGCTCACTGTTAAACACAGGCATCTTAAAAAGATATGAACATAAATGTCACATTTACTCTGACTTACCACAACAAAGCATTATGCTTTGCTAAATGAATCACTTGTCTGCATTTTTCTGAAGGAGGCAGGATATGACACTTCTTACTGTGGTAAGGTAAGAACATTGCATTGTTGCTCTATAATTGGAAAATAAAGTAATTGTGTGGTGTATGGCATAGTAAGCAGCAGGTATTTGAAAGAAAATGTGCAAAAGAAGGACCAAATTTGTGTATTTAGTCCTTGATTTTTAACTTTTACATGCACAATATCTTCAGGTATACATCCTTGATAATCAAGCCCAATACAGACTACATGATTAAGTTGAGGCCATTTAAATTTTAAACTTTGGATATTATAAAGTATGGTGCAATTTTATTTAAAAATGAACTTTATTTCAAGGTACTCGTGGCCAAACCCTTAGATGGATGATGCACAATTGTAATTTGTGAACATCTTATTCCAGATTTAGTCCCTCTTTACTGTTATAATAACCTCCATTCTTCTGGGAAGGCTTTTGGCTAGATTTTGGAGTGTGGCTGTGGGGATTTGTGATAATTCAGCTACAAGAGCATTAGTGAGGTCAGGTACTGATGTTGGGTCAGGAGGTCTCTAGTGCAATCAGTATTCCAGTTCATCCCAAAGGTGTTTAGTGGGGTTGAGGTCAGGGCTCTGCGCAGGACACTCGAGTTCTTCCACTCCAAACTTGGCAAATCATGTCTTCATGGAGCTCGCTTTGATCAAAGGTGCATCGTCATGGTGGAACTTGTTTGGGCCTCTTAGGTTCAGTGAAGGGAAACTGTAATGCTACAATGTACAAAGACACCTTATACAATTGTGTGCTTCCAGCTTTGCAACAATAGATTAGAGAAGTACAATTGGCTCTGATGGTCAAGTGTCCATAAACTCTTTAGTGTATTTCAACAAACTGGCTTTCAGCAAAGCAACAAGACTTACTGTAGGTGAAACAACTCCATCGGTGTCCTATGAATCACTTGGTTGAAGGGCATGTAGTGCTGAAAATGTGCATAAAAATTCATTATTTTGTCACTAGTAAGAAATATGACCAAAACAATTAAACAAATCTTTGCCAACTGCATATAAAATCAAGAAATGACCTGATCATGAAGAACATAGAGCTGGTGCTCAAAAAATTACTAGATACATATCTAAATAACTAGGTTGAAAATATTGTGTTTAGTGCATAGAGCGTTTATTTTCTCTTTTTGCTCATCAGTACAAATCTCTAGGACACACATGTCTGCAGCACTTCAGCTTTGTCCTTTGGCTCAGTTTGTGTCTGACGGCTCATTTTTCAACTCACATTTATAGAAAACGACTGCAGTTGTTCTTGTGTTTAATTTGCTGTGTTGTTTTGTTAGGATTTCTTTTTGATTCATTGATTACAATGTAAAGGTTTTGGCCAGTGGCACGGCTACTGCTACTTGAGAGCTATATAAAGCCTGGTGGTTAAGTTAGGATTTAGGAATTAAGAAAATTACAAGGGACAGGTAAATCATGTCAGCTAAAAGAGTTCAGGGGTTTCAATAAAAATGATTTTGAATCTTTAAATTTATATATTTGATCTTTTTTATCTGGAGAAAAAATATTACACATCTTGTTGCACCCCACTTGGTCTCTTTGGCTTAGCTTTTAGACTATCCTGCATACCCTCAGCCTTCTTGTTATTAGCCTATTAGTCTAATTTAAATGCTAATAAGCAATTTTTTTTAAATATTCATAGCTCCCCTCCCATTTCTTTCTTAAGACGTGATCAAGTTGAGATTTTGGTATAATATTTTCATTTAACATTTTAATCAGTTATTCATGGCACTGAGCTATTCATGCATATATACCGTACATTATACATTTTATACCAGAGGATTTTAGTCCCCTGTGATTCAATGTGAATTTAGTTCAGGGTGGCAAATATGAAATGATAAAATGATTATCCATGCTTTATTTGTTTGGGGGTGGGATAATTTGTTGGGGGGATTTGTTGGCATAATTATGACCTCATAATTTTCTTTGCTCTTTCTGAATTATGTGGAAATTTTTGCCACTTGTTTGAGGAACAGCAGAAGACCACCTCTGGATGAAATCGCATAATGGTTTTGTTTTGTTTTGTTTTTTATCTTGCCCAATGCTTTTTGTCTTCTCAATTGATAAAATCCACAATGTGCCAGCACAGTCACTTTGAAAGGGGGGTGGCACAGATCTGAGTTTGTTCATTCTGAAATCTCCTTGCTAGCTTATCTAGTTTCTGAATTACACTTGTACCTTATGCCTTCTATCTTAGCATTTACATTTTATTGCCCAATTGGTCTAGACTTGTGACCAAAAATATAAATAAATTATGACATGCTTCATGTTGAATTTGAACTGTTTCATTTATCTGTGAATTAACGATAAATCATTTAAAAAGAGAGAACTGATTTACACTTATTTTTTTGTCTCAACGCTCTGTTATGTACCGTTTATACAGAAAAATAAGTAAGCCTGCAGTCAAGTCAGATTTTATTTTCATCCCATACCTGTAGTGATTTATACTATGATTAAAAGAGTCTCCAGAACTAGCTACAGTGCAGACAGTATAATGATAGAGTTCAGTTAAATATACCTACACAGGTTCAGTATTGTGGCATGATGAACACAACCTAACAAACACAGGATAGTATGTATAAAATTACTGTACACACAACAACAAAATCAGGGGGAACCTGCATAACTGTTCAAACTTGAACAGACCACAGGTGCTTTTATATTCAGAGTAATGTCCGTGGCCATGCTATCTGTCAGTATGTTTGATGGCAATGAGTCACATTTATATATACACATTTATATGTATAATAAAGTTTTACTCATAGTTATATTGCGGAGTTTATGTTCAGGCCTTTTTGAAATTTTTGTGGATCACAAACAAAACAGTGATTTTAATGTCTGTCCCATCCTTTCCATCTCTTATTTCAACTCTTATGATTATACATATCAGGAAGACTTCCAAGTATGGGTAGGCCCTTTGGTTTTCTATTTCAGGTCAATTTTGTTTATATTTCTACTACCTGAGAGGAAAATAGGATAATCTTATTCAATATGCTGACTTTAAAAACCAAACAGATGACCTCAGTGTATTTATTGCTAGGGAAAGAAGAGGTCTTGAGGCTCAAGAATAGATAGAATTTCCAGATTCCATTTCCAGATTCTTTGTGGTGTGAGCAGTCGTATTTGGGACCGGCCAATTAGTATATTCAAGATTCATGCTTATTAAGTATTTTAAGCTCTGCAGTCTCTCTCCACTTCATTCACTTTTTCTTAATCTCCTTTACAGACCCCCCATCTACCCCTTGGTCACCTTCCCGATACTTCAATGAGGACAGAAACCTGCCTCGAACTGGGAACATGAAGGGCTTATCGGGCAGCCGTGGCCAGCATCATCAGCTTCCCTTGCCTCACTCCCCGTGTGGCCTGGTGGAGTTTGATCGACCTCATGACATTCATGGCGTTCACTCGTCTGACATCCGTCACACATACCTGCTCAGCCCCACAGACAGCTGTGCCATGGACTACCAGATCCACCAGCGCTACTCTCCTCGTAGCTCCATCCACTCCGACTGCATGATGCTTTCACCAACAGTGCTGCAGCCCACTGGCACTGCAGACCACATCTCCAGCAGCACATTTCCCAGAATGCACTACGGTTCCCAGTACTATGACTCCCGAGATGACTGTGCTACCATCACCACATCAGCCACGTCTGCTGCTGTTGCTTCATCATTTGCCTCTCATCATGCTGTTAGCAAGAGCAATCGTATACCTGCCAATCTCTTGGATCAATTCGAGAAGCAGCTTCCAGTGCACCGTGATGGTTTCCACACATTGCAGTACCAGCGTGCTTCTGCTTCCGAGCAGCGCAGCGAGAGTCCTGGACGAATTCGGCACCTCGTGCACTCTGTTCAGAAACTCTTCACCAAATCCCACTCTCTGGAGGGCTCATCCAAGATGAATGGTGCTAAAGGGGAGGGTGATGCCCACCACCATCACAGTGGCCACCACTCAACCAAACATGGGATCAAACGCAGCAAGAGCAAGGAACGCAAACATCGCTCAGGCAGTTGGTGGAGCTCTGACGATAACCTAGATAGCGATGGCACTTTCCGCACTCCCAGTGGTATGACCCGGCATCACGCAGGCCATTGTATCTCTGAATCTGTACGCCCTCACTTTGGTGACCACTCACTCAAAACCTCCAAGAGCAGCAATGATGTAAAGTGCTCGGCCTGTGAAAGCCTTGGCATGCCACCAGAAGGAAAATTCATGAAAAGGAGCTCTTGGTCAACGCTCACTGTCAGCCAGGCCAAAGAAGCATATAGAAAGTCCTCCCTCAACCTGGACAAGTCCACAGTCCATCAGGATCTAAAGTCCTCGCTACGTGCCAGTCACTATCTGCAGGTTGGTAGAGTATTTAAATGATCCTGGGCTGCAAATTTGAGGTGATTGTGATTGATTAGATGTTCAGATTAAATGAACATCATGGTTTTCATATGGGTAAATGGCTTGAAACATTTATTTCCACATTGGAATCAAGGAATTTGCTATATGAGAAAATCAACAGTATTAAGTTGTTATATCCCAATTAATTGGTAAATTTTTTTGTTCATTAGTACAGAAGGGCATACAATGTTAAACTAATTGTCACACTATACAGTGCAGTAAACTGTAAAGTTAACCATATACACTGTAATGCAGGTTGTGTTCTTTAATGGACAGATGATGTTTGTTAGAGATGTAGTCACATGATAGTGGTTAATGTTGAGCCATTTGATACTCCACTCCATTACTTGTCTAAGTATATGTGGTTTTTAACATCGTTATTCCCATTGGATTTTTGAGATTGCAGGTTAGAAAAGCGTCTCAGCAACGTGGAAAACATGCTTTACTGAAGCAATGCCTTTCTGCAGCCAAAGTAAACAAATTTGAAGGCTGTGTTTATGCTTTCTCCAATTACTTTGGGTGAATTAGATTTTTGTGCTTCCTGACTGAGATGTCAAGGCATTTTGACTGTCAATAATGGAACATTGTTTGGAGAATGTTGGCTTGAGTTCATTATTATTTCCCATTTCTTCCTGATTGGCTTTTAGTGCTTTTCTGAACTGATATAGTAGTAGAATGGTATAATAATCATATACTACCCAATATCATTGTTTTAAGTGCACCAACATATTTAATAATGACTTCCTGTTTCCTACTAGGGTAACATTAAATTCCACATAACACTGCAGCTGAGGTGCAATGACTTAATTATTTGGTTAGCAACATTAAAATAATATTGTTTAAACCCAGTTGTTCTTACTTCTCAGTAGTTTATTACAAATTGTAAAGTAGGCCATCATTTCAAAAAAATTGTAGCAGCTATAAAGAGGTATATAATTATTTCCTATTAGAGTTATTTGTAGAATACTAAGAAGAATAAATATTCCTTGATGGAGTACTTATAAATGGTGTTTGGCAGGGTGCTGGTTGATGTGTTGATTGAGCCACTCTTTAAGAAGAGCCAACTGGACCATTTATTCACAAGAACCTTATCAAGCCAGTTAGTCAGCTTTTTTAGCAAGCATCAAATGCAGTTCATGGCAATATAAGAACATATGATTTACTAGATGATCATTGTTAATCACTACAATTTGTTGTGTGGACATGGGCAGAATAATTATATATTGTAATAAAGTGAGATCATTCCAATACAATGAACTCCATCCACTATATTGTGGGCATTATATCAGCATCCAGTTAGGTCAGTTATTTCCAGTTTTCAGTTAACTTAGACTTGAATGTTTTTTGTTTTCAAACGGATTTTGTTCTCTCTCAATATGTTTCTTAAGGAATGTAATTCATACTAAATTTTGCTATTCCAGTTCATTGCATTAATTTATCTGGCAGATGTTATCCATAGGGAAAAAAGCTAAATAAAAGCAAATTGGCACAAGACAGGTCACTTTCTGTAAGATTCAGAAGAGCATATAGGGATATGTAGGGTTAGGTTCCCTCAGGTGGGCATTAAAAGAAGACAGAGGTATTAAAAGTGAAATAGCCCAATCTTAATCTTTAGTTTTTCCCCTATAACACCACTGATTCATAAACCAGGAAGGTGTCAACCATTCACAGCTCACTAAATGTACCCACATGGCAGTTGCTCCTGGGAGCAAAAATAAGGAAAATTGTATGAAATAAAATCAGTGATGTATCCTGCTTTGGATTATTAGATCAGTTCTACCTGCTGATGCATGTAAGAGATTTATTAGATCTGATATATGTGTTGCTGAATTCAGGTTCAGTCTTTTACAGTATCAGATATGATTTATCACTCTGTGATAACACCTGTGAATATTAATATTTGTCAATTTCACTCTTTTTTGTTTTTTCCCATGATTCATCACTTTTCAACTGTGAATGTTGTTTCAGTCTGTGTTAGGTTGTCAAACACTAATAAGTTTTATGGCACTGTTCTAGTGATCATTGACTTTTCTTTCAGTGCTTTTTGACATTAGGCTATGTCATGCTTTAGAATCTGATAATAAATAATAAACCACTTGAATATTAAGTAACATTGCCTAATTTAATAGTTTTAATGAGATAATTTGCATGTACAGTAATGATGCCCACAAAATACTCCATAAAAGTGCACAGGCAAATGAAAGCATGAAATGAAAGATCAGGGTCTGAAAAACAGACCCTGATTTTACTCAAAATAAATGATCAGGGTAAAAGCTGAAAATTGGCCCATCCTTCATTTATACAGAACCATTTCTTTACCATGTCATAACTGAATGATTAGTTTTATTTGTCTTAATTTATGGGTTTTTATATAAGACCTTAGAGCAGACCACCGCGATCTCCCACAGCAAGAACCATTCACCACCTTCAAGGCAGATCTAGTTGTTCAAGATCAAGCCTTCTAGTTGTTCCTTAATAAAATGCTCCACAATATGTGGAAATGAATTGGTAATCGTTTAATAAGATAATATATACACTGTAATAACAAGACACCCAGTTTGAATACTCATAACTACCAAAAGCTTGAATATCACAAAATAACAAATTGTCTCTCTAAAAGCTCAGTGACTCTGAGGTACATTAACCTACCGACTAGGTACAGAGAATATCAAAACATATACACTGTCTCACAAGTTTGATGGTATCTGGGAAAACAATTTGCTTGTATCTCTAGTGAGCTTGGAACTCATGGACGAAATTCAAACCAATTACTCCAGAAGTCAACTCAATAAGCGTTATGTGCTCAAATCATTGCAAAGCCGAGTTATCTAATGGGTAAATAGTCCCTTCAGTTTTTGTGTTGCATGTTTGTGCTATTCCTTTATTCATTTCAATCATTCATTCATCTTCAGTAACTGCATTATTGTGCATGTCATGGTGGATCTGAGTGATCGAAACATGATCTGTTAAGTAATTTTTCTATTAATGGATCACGAGTGCAAATGAATCTGAAGAATATGAGCTATGAGCTATGTGATTAGGAATTTATCTGAATTGAGAACTATTCTTACCAGTAAAGAATTATTATTAAATTTTTTTTCTTATTATTATTATCGAAATTATTAGTAAAATAATATTGGAATGCATCTGTACATGTGAAAGGGGACAAATTGTATTGTACACAATATTTCCCCTATTATCTCAAGTCGAACAACTACAGTAAATGCCAGATCACATTTTAGAAATCTAGATAATCTAATAAAAATAACCCTAGACACAAAAATCTTAATACTTTTTACAATTATAAACCTTAAGATTATTAAAAATCTTAAAAATGTATAATTATATGGAGTTCACAAACTTACAAATGTCTCTTTGTTCTAACTGTTTGCATAGTCATGCCATATGCCAACCAGTTAGAGGACATTTTATTATGTAAAATATGTAAATACACAGAGATCAGTGAAGGTCAAATGGTGTAAAGGGACAATTATGTGGTTCTTTATACCACTGCTCCTAGATAAGTAGGAAATTATATATGTTGCCATGTTTCTCTGTAGGCAAGTTGAGTGTGTTGGAAAACAAAGAAGGTAATTGTCCTGAAAGTGAACTTCAACATCTGGCTAACTTCCTCAATTGCAGAAAGAACAGCCTCAATTTACACTGACGCACTTAAATTAAAGCCCTCCTGCTATGATGAACATAGGACCATGTGTATTAACAACAGGGAAACTGAATACAAAAGTTTTATTACGAAAGCACAACTAGAATCATTTCAAACAAGTCCAAATAACTATCCACAAAAATATAATCTGGCTATGGATCAACATAAATAGGAAAAAATGCTAGGTGTATAAAATAATATGATATTGAGTGTAGGTATGTCGTGGTGAGGCTGATCATTGTGGGTGCTAGGTGCTGTGGCAGGTGATATAGAGGAACACATCAAATGCAAAGCTAGTATTTACTTTTTGTGCAATCAAATCACTTCAACTGTATGATATGGCAGGATGTACAGCTGTCATATACAACCAATATTACATTCTCACACCACTTGGGACTAGATGGCAAGTTAGAAAATGCTGTCTTTAGGTTAATGGCTTCACTGATGTTTTAATGTTTCAAGTTTTCCAGACACCATGTGTTCCCACTACTTGTCTCTTGTTTTTCCTGCACTAACAGACCTGATTCAGCTAATTAGCTAGCTAACAGCCATTCCTGAGTTGGGGTGTGTGTGTCAGAGCCAGAGGGGTAACTCCATGACCAGGGTTGGAAACTAATGCCATAAACAATGAAACATGAAAACAATACTGATTGGCATGCTGGGCATATCTACTTGGTGTCTGATGTCATTTCTGCCATTTTTGTTGGTTTGGACAACATAAACATAAAAGCTAGTTTCTTGCCTGCTACATTGTCAGTTATATGCTATAGCAGTCATAGGTGCAGCACCTGCACCCCCACTTTTATTGCAGGGAGAGGATTGCAAGCAGTTTGTAACACTGTTTTAAAAAAAATGTCTTTCAGTGCAAATAACTGCATGAGCATGTGGACCATAAATTAATTTCAGAGGGTATGAAGAAATATACTAAATAAATTCACCACCTGATCTGTACAATTATATTGATAAATATGATTATGAAGTATTTTTTGTGGATGTCATACAGCAGTAGAAGATGTGATGGCACAAATAAAATATTTAATCATTTAAGGTATGATCTACCAGTCTTGCCATATTAATAGAATTAACATAAAATATCTTTATGCCATTTCAACTGAAAATTATTATAGTAAAATACTAGTAATAGGTGAAAATTATATTTTATCTTATAAACCAGGTTAAACCCTTTTTATTTCACCTAAATCTCCAGTATTTATCTGGCTGTGACTTCAAGATCCCTGAGCTCTGATGGCAAGTCAATTAAATTAATAATTAATTACTCTGTGTCAGTGTAAAATAAATGTATTTCTGCTGAAATGGAAGGAAAATAGGAGAAAAAAGAAAAGTTTTGCCACAGTCATCCCCAACTGTGCTCCCCCACTTTCGCACATAACCAGGTAAAACATAAAATGAGTAGAAGGGTACTCGCAGAGCCCTGACCTCTGTCAAGGACATTAGTCAACTCTTCTATGATATGCAAATCTGCAACCATGACTACTTTGTATATCTGTATATATGGCCATACCACTCTAGCTACATATACATACATAGGGCTTCCTGCCATTGGGCTCGCTAGGTCAGTAGCAAATGAATGACTGCTCTCCAAAATAGTTTTAAACTTTGATAACGAGTGAAAACACTTAATAATTAAGCTTTATGAAAATCCTCATTGCAAAAGCTTAACATTTGACACAGTAATTTACATCAGCTGCAAGTCAGGGTGTGGCAGGAATTTTTAAATTTTCAAAAATTGGGCATGGCAGAGGTTTTGTGCGAGTGGTAAAGCTAATGTGCAACTTATGTGCAGCCTATTTGCAACAATTGCACATCACTGAGTGTCACTGCTTGCCATTTCGTGCCTCTGTGGGACAATGTAAACACCTGTAGAAAGCAATGGCACATAAAGGCACACATATGTTGAGCATATGTAGTATGCAGTGGCTAATTTTCTTCTTCACGAAAATATGAAATCTACTATCATAATATTGTGTTAAAATACATTCATAAAGTGTGAGGCTCCATAGTGGCTGTAGTCAATTATAACAGCCAGTTTAATCTTGCAGGATCACACACTTTTCTATCCTTTTCTTTTTACAGACTCCCAATAAACCCACAGTGACGGGGGTGTAAACCAAAACAACTCAATAATAAATAATAAAGCATCCAGCATTCAGTGATAAAATTGTGGATTTAAAGTATAGTTAAATTCATTGAAGTGCTTCAAGCCACTATTTTACAGATTCTACTACAGATTCTACACAGAAGTATAAATCAACCTTTAGCGTTCGACTCGAATGTTGTGAAAACACACAAAATAAGGATCACTGCCAAGTCCAACTGCCTTTAATTTAAGCATGAAATTGCTTATTTCACTCACGATTTTGCAGTTATCCTACTAAAGGACCTACGTAATATGTGTTGCCACTCAGTCTGGCTGAGGGGGCGTGTTCTGATGGGAAAGTGATGTCAGTGCATACCTTCTCTATGTTTTTTCGCTATTGAACTGTACTACCATCTACTGGATTTTAAGATACATTACTTAGAGCACATACTGCTGTATCTCACAACGTTAGCGAACGTTATGAAAATAAATTTGTGGATCTGACCTGTGACTCAGATCCACTACAAAATGGTTTAATGGATTCTTTCTTGGCCACCAAGTTTCATGGAAATCAGGTCAGGAGGTTTTGCGCAATCCTGCTTACAGGCAAACAAAGTGCACCAAAAACCTCCCTGGTGGAGGTAAAAATTTAAATACATTGCAATGAGTTCTTTTGGAAATCATGTGACCACTATATAACGTGTCCCCTTTGCCCAAATGTCATTTTAATCTACATTTACATCTACACCTCCAATTAATATACATCACAAACAGAGATTAGAAAAAATGTTCAGTGGTCAACAATGTTGAATTTGGACTCAGTTGCACTATGAAAACATGCTCCTTGATCACTGAATAAAACAGCTATGATATAGAATAATGATATTATTCAAATAAATTTAGTCTTCAGGGGTTCCAAATTAGTCCAAGTTTATATTCTGTCTTCTAACACATCTAAGCCAGGTAATAATGTGTAGTAATGTAGGGAAACTGGAATAGAAAAACAGCTTTTTGATGCAACTTGGGTCTCTGCTATATAGTTAGCAAACCAACTTGTTATTTATCCCTAATGTGACATTACTAACGTTAATACAATGTTAATACGAAGAAAATAAACAGTGCAATTAACAAATTCACTAATGCACTTGTGCTACAAGTAGCCACTTATGTGAGTAATGATTTATATTTCCAAGTCTTGAAAGGCAGTCAATAAGGGCTTAAAAAAGTAATTAAAGGAAGAGTAGGTGCTCCACATAGACTGGTGAAAGAGTGCAGTTCATTACTATGAGTTGTATGTCACTATCCAATACCAATTCAATCCCAAACTGGACACTGCATCATTAAGATGGCCAGTGCCAAGCAGCAAGCACAGCAAGGTTAGTGTCCACCTTTGGCTTCCAGGGGATTCTTGCAGCATGGCTCGTTCAATCACTTCAACGTTCAATCATATATATATTGTGAGGGGATTAGGGGTTTGTCTTTTTGAAAAAGAAATCCTAGCTTATTTAGCAGGATAAAATGAGAACATCACACAAATGAGCTAATGGTATATAGCCACAGGCCCATTAGTTTGCCAGATGGTGGAGGATGTAGAAAACTCTGAGCTGACAAACACAGAAGAACCAGACACAGGGCAGGGGGTTAGGGGTGAACATAGGAAAACTGGCCCAAACCCCAGTGTTAGCAATCCAGCAAATGTAGCAGGCTTGGCAGTGAATAGTGCACAATATGGTGAGAGAAACCTACTGTGCACCTGGGGCAGTGCTTAGCTATAGAACCTGTTCGAGGGTTGATAATGGGGGACAAACTCTGATTAGGAAATGCTGAGGGAGGACCTGGACCAGTTGGGGAGAATGAGGGCTGAATGAAGGGAAATCTGATTCTGGCCCTAGTAAACTCAGGATGAAAACACACAGTATGGAAAGTGAGAACCATGTTTGTGGCATGTATTTCCAGACTGGTTGGCTAGACAGAGGTTGTTTTGCAGATGCCACAGATTGAGAAACCAACACAGCAGGAAGAATGGGAAATGAGTTCCATAGTGTTCTCCAGAAAACACTAGAAATGTATGGAAATAAACCCACCATGACAGAAGAGATGAGAGGAGTCTCCAGCTTTGGAGGACAGGTTATCTCCATATGGTGCAGATGTGGTCTGGTTGTGAATGAGATGAGAAGAAGAAAGAAAAAGATGGCTGTATGACAGTGGTATTTATTTCCAATACCTAGTCATGCATCACTTTGTGTCTTTGTCAGAAAGTCTCGTCATGTGTATGCATACATACAAGTAGGTATCCATGCTGAAATAGTAGTTTTCCTGTAATGGATTTTGTAATTCAAGTAATAACACTTTGTGTTTTTGTTAGTCTAGTCTAGTCTAGCCTAGCTTATTTTAGTAAAATGTCCAGTCTTCATGCTGTTAGTTAAGGCTATTCAAAAGGTAGCCTGTATCCTGTTTCACCTGATTTCAATCTTGGCTCCAGAGTACTGCCAATTTATATAAAGAAGAAGAAACAGAAAAAAAGGTGGAACAGTGGCGCAGCACCTTACAGCTCTAGGGTCCCTGATTTAATCCAGAACTCGAGTTACTGTCTCTGAACAAAGAGGGAAGCTGTTACAGAAGATGTATGAATAGATTAATAAATGGTTGTGATTTGCGGTGTGTGCATTGTCACATGCAACTTTAAAGTTAAATGCAGCAGAAGGTAATATTCTTCATTTACCTTTCCCCCTTTCCTTGTATTGCAGTAATAGAAGTAACTGGTTAACACAGTTATTCAAATCTTTGGAGGCAGTCAGGGAGCATCTCTCTTCTCCCTCTTAATTTGAGAGGAGATCCTCTTAAAAGAAAATTTATTTTAAGTTAGGCATCAAAAAGCTGTTGGTGTGGAGCATTTAATTACACTTTCCTCAAAACAGTAGCCTGACTTTGTTTGACACAGTGGACTGCTCAAAGATTTTTTTTTTGTTGCTAATTTGGCATTTCATTCACACAATTGTTCCAAGCAACACTAGCCAACCACAACAGCAGCTGTTTTTGTTCAGTGATACAGTGGTAGCATCTATTGCTTGGGAACAAACTTGACAGTTTAGGATCAAACTAGTCAGTATAGTTTCCAGTATTTTGCCATTGCATAAGTATTCATTACTGTTGTTTTGAAAACCCTAACTTAAAACTTAAAAAATTTGTTCTGTTGCCAGTTCCTTCTATTAGAAGTCACGTAGTTAGTTGGATGGCGTTCACCTGTGTGCAATTCACGTGTCACATGATGTCAGTATAAATACACCTGTTCCTAGAAGTAACAACCCTGAGGTTGTTAAGGAAATGTAGTGAAACTAACAGTATCACATACACCAAGCTATCAAACTAGTCTATTATTATTATTATTATTATTATTATTATTGTATTCAGTCCTTAAAATAGCAAAACAAAAAAAAGCTACAAAATAGGCTACAGTACACTTTGCTCATCTTTGCACGCTGGCCTAAACAACATTTTCATGTAAAGTTTTCTCTATTACCTTTACTTATTAAAATGAATTCTAATAAGACTGTTTCTTTGGAATACAGCCAAAGTACAGATAAAGATGATCCTAATGAGCGATGCTTGCCTTGTTAATCACTGCACCAGCTGATGAAAAAATCTGTAACTTTCCTTTATGGCTGTATTTCAACTTGATTCATTTGGTGTCTATACAACTGCTGCAAATTGTTATAATATTCTTTTGGGAGCAGCAAAATGCATAGAACAGCAGATTACTGTCATTGATGCCAGTGTTGATAAAACTTTGAAGCAAGATATAAACAAGATGCCTAATTATCTTCCTGAGTTGCAGCGATCTGAGCATACGGCTTTTCAGAGATACTACTAGTCCTCCATGGTCCTTTCTACACACTGTGCTATAGAGTAGGATTTTACACTATATCATCCACATTGGCTCTTTACAAGGCTTTTAATCTATCAGGCTCAAAACTTTACATACCATTCTTTTCAGCTTCTGTCATGAAGCCAAGATATTAATAAATGTGATAATAGGGTAACCACTAAAAGTCTTTTCATTGCTGATCAGTGCTTGGGAAGGTAATGCTGATCATTTGTGTTCTGTATTAAATTAAACTCACATAAAATCGATAAGAGTTACAGCAAATGTGGATGATTTGACTAGATCTTACATGTCAGCATTTCGAAGAAAAGCTCAATTGGCTGATAAAAATGAGCTTTGTTCAGTGGGTCAGTGCCAGTTGATGTACAGACAGATTACAGAACATGCTGTTTAATAAAGTATCTATTGAGGCCAATCTTCATATTTCAACCTTCAATTGGCTTACAAGAATAAATGATTAACAGTTTCCCAGTTTCATGTCATATTGTCACATTATAATAATTCCAAATGGGCTGAAATTATAAAGGCTTTGTAATGCATCAAGTACAGTATTAAGTTTGAAATACTGAGAAGTAATCTACATGCCCTGTGCACACATATCGGAAAATGCTTTAGCAGTGAAATGGTGGTCATGTGACTTATGTGTGTAACTGACAGGGGGACAGGGAAAAGCTGTCCTACCTACTCAGCAAATTAGGTGATTGAGTAGACCACTGCATCAATTTGAATCCTAAAAGGTTTTACCCCAGTCTGTGGTCACTAATGTCACAACAGCACCTGATGTCTGAGAAAATAGACATAGATGTTTCAAAATATACAACAGCAAAAATGGCAGAATATCCATGAAGGTAAATACACAACAGAAGCAGATTTCTTTTCTTAAGACTGACTGTTCATGTGCAGAAGGCTACTTTGCTTCAGCTCTTAAATTTCTGAAGAGCCAATGTTCTGTAAATGTGAATATAATTATTAAGTAATTTGCTCAGTTCTGCCACCTTATGACTTGCACATGTACAAGTTAACCAAACAGATTCCTAACTTTGCCTCCCCTGTGCACTGAAACTAATCACAAATCCCCCCAAAGAGTGTTGCTTCCCACAAGCATGCATTTAATCATTTATGATATTCTCATAAGTCTAATTAAAAGGGCTAAAGAATAATATTTTTTTAACAGTTCCACGTTTGCATCTGGAGCAGCCTGACAGCTTTTGCATATGCATGATGTGCTAATGTGCATGATTCATGTGCAGCTGCTACCTCCACATCTTACACATATTGTAAGTTTGCCTGCATCCTTTTAAAATGAACTCTAGCACTATAAATGGAAAAATAGAAAAAAGGGTCAAAAAGATTATTAGCAAAATAAATTTAAAATCTGATGTGCAAAATGGCTGCCACGAGCCAGTGTAATTCTCCTGATGTGACACATTTGTCACATAAATTAATCTTTAATTAGTCTGTAATAAACATTAGCCTGTAAAGATTTGTAACGTTCCCTATATTGCCAAAAGTACACTATATTGCCAAAAGTATTCACTCACCCATCGAAATAATTAAATTCAGGCATTCCAATCACTTCCATGGCCACATGTGTATATCTTCAAGCACCTAGGCATGCAGATCGCTTCTACAAACATTTGTGAAAGAATGGGTCGCTCTCAGGAGCTCAGTGAAT
>JAQQZR010000020.1:9450285-9466490 GCA_030068235.1 Notoglanidium macrostoma | reverse complement strand
TATAAAAAGCAGTGTGGTTGACTGGTAATGTACAGAGTCATTTAAAGCCATTTCACAGCCAATGAAGACTGGAAGATTTAGTGCTGGTAGTTGTAGCAGGTCTATATGCCTCCACTGGGAACCAGCTAAATGCAGGAAATGTTATTCTGGATATAGCAAAAATTAAAAAAATTGGATCCTTTAAAAGATGTTTGTTTATATATTTTTATTATATCATTGTTGCTAAATATATTCTTATTAACACTTGAGCACTGACAGATATAACTTACAAAACAACTGAACAAAATGCCATTTAAAACCAAGTTAAATATTGCTAAAAACTGTAAGAAATAATTTTATTTATTTCAACTCTAAATACTGTTACTCAAAACCAAGACTCCAAAATACTTAAATGGCTTGAAGCTTGAATAGCTTGCATGGATCATGTTTCCATAACTTGTTTCAATAAGTGATTAAAACTGACAGAGACATACATTTAGTATCAGCATATTACAATAACTTAAGTTCAATAACTTTAGTTTGCACTTTATTTAATTCATTACAGCTGATGGCAGAAGAGTCTGTGCAGAGTTTTTACTCACATACTACAAGCATAGATACAGTCCCGTGTGAAATATTGGAACAGCAAGGATGATTCTGTTTTGGGGTTTTTTGCTATACATTAAAATTTGTGTTAGAGTTTGTGTTAGACTTTTGTGTTAGAGCTCAAAAGAAGAATGTGAGATGATAGATCAGAATTTCAGCTTTTATTTCCTGATATTTACATCAAGATATGTTAAACAACTTAGAACACGGTACCTTTTAATTGAACCCACCCATTTTTCAAGTGATCAAAAATATCGGAACTTGTGACTGACAAGAGCTGCTTGTTCTGGAAGTCTTCTTTTTGTTTGGTCCCTGAGTTTCACTTGTGAAGACTGCATTAGTTGTTAAAAAGGATAAACCAAAATGAAGATCAGAGATCTGTGTATGGTAGAAAAACAAGCCATTTTGAAGCAGAGAAAAAAGGGAAAATCAACCAGAGCTATTGGGGCATAGCCAATACAACAATTTGAAAGGTCCTAAAAAACAGGTAATCAGATTAGCCAAGGAAGACAACAGCAGTTGATGACAGAAACATTGTGAGAGCTGTGAATAAAACCCCTAAAACAATAGTCATTGACATCACCAACAACCTCTACAGGACGTGAAAGTATCACGGTGTGAAAGTATCACAATCCACCTTTTGAAGAAGACTTCAAGTGCAGAATAGAGGCCATACCACAAGATGCAAACCACTCATTAGCAGTAAGAATCAAAAAGCCAGATTGGAATTTGCTGAGAAATACTGAGATGAGCCCCAACAGTTCTGGAACCAAGATTAACCTGATGGAAAGGCCAAATTGTGGAGGAACAAAGGATCTACTCATGATCCAAAACATAGAATCTCGTCAAGCACTGTGGAGGTACTGTCATGTCTTGGGCTTTCATGGTTCCTTCTGGAACAGGCTCACTAATCTTTATTGATGATTTAACTAAAGATGGTAGCAGCAGAATGAATTTGAAAGTCTACAGAAACATTCTGACTGCCAGTTTACAGAGAATGCATCCAGTGTAATTGGGAGAAAATTCATCATACAGCAAGATAATGATCCAAAACACATTGCCAACACAACAAAGGATTTCATCAGGGGAAAAAAGTGGAAGGTTTTAAATTGGCCATGTCAGTCACCAGACCTTAACCCAATTGAGCATGCATTTCCTTCCTGAAGAGGAGACTGAATGGATGAACCCCCAAACTAACAACATCAAAAAGAAGTTGCATTCGTTACAAGCCTGGAAATCACAAAAAAAGAGTGCAGCAGTTTCGTGATGTCAGTGGGTTGCTGGCTTGATGCAGTGATTTCAAGCAAAGGATATGTACCCAAAAATATTAAGTGTTATGTATTTAATTTATGTTAAAGCTATATATTACTATACCTTTTCTCACCTAAAAATTGGGTGGTCTGCTACCAAAGGTGTCATGCGCTAAGTTGCATCTAGCTGTAATTATCAGAGAAAAACCGAAACTCTATTGTCTCATATTCATCTTTTGATCTCAAACACAAATGTCTTCAGTGTATAGCAAAAGCAATAGAATGGGCCTTGCTGTTCCAGTACTTTCAAAGGGGACTGTATATTCAAAAACATGCATTACTCATAATGTTCAGGAGTAATCAGATGTTGGAACATTTTGCCCAACTCCACAGCTGTTGAATCTTCTGAATGTTCTTCTATCTCCATATTCAAATTTGTCTTCCAGAGGGCTATGATGCGATGGAAGGCACTTCTTTGTTAAATGAGGATATGATAGAAGACGATGATGGTGCTAGCTCCTCAGCTTACCAGGAGCTTGAACGTTTTGAAAGAGAGAATGCTGCTCGGAGTCATCACAGCACAAGTTCTACTGTAACAGCCATCTCTGTGGCACCCACTTCATCTCCACCCATTTACCGTGTCCCTGCTCCAACACCCTCCATTCCTGAACCACATGTTCCTCAGGCCATTCAGGCTTTTAAAGAATCAGCCAACATGGTGGCAGCCTTCAACATGCAATGGAAAGAAGAGATTGCAGCCATGCGATTTGAGCTGGCTGAACTGCGTCGGGATGTGTGCAATGAGCTCAAGACCTTTAATAGCAACTTTTTTAACTTCACACAGTGCTATAATATGTGGACCTTGTGCAGGGAGGCAGCGACTGGAAGCTCTACCCAATCAAGTGAACGAGTGTCAGTTGGGATCCAGACTGGCAATAATGGTCCAGTCCGACAAAACACTGTGGATGTCTCAGTCATGTGCCAACCAGAACCGGCACCATTTAACATTTTTGAGGTGATGAACCCTCCAAGGATTGAGATCACTGAGGGAACACCTGAAGGCCCAACAACCTCTAACAGCCCAACAAGCCCTGCAAGCCCGGTAAGTCCTACAGATCTATCAGGTCAAAGACCACTAGGGGAGACCAAGATGGACACCCGCAGGAAGAAGAAAAGTCATAGTCGACCAGAAGGACAGAGAAGCTCCAGTCTGGAACTCTGGTGCAGGAAGTACACTAGTGGGCCAATGTCATACCTGTCATTATCATTCTGATCATGCTAATCATGCAATCCAATGAAACTCGGGAATTAATTCCCCTCTTAACCAACCCTGCAAACAGGGGCAAGGTACTGTTTAAGTCTGCACACATTAAGAGCCAGGGTGCAGTCCTTGTCCCTTTGCTCTATGCAGAGATGATTGCTAGCTAGGCATTTTTTTACACTGAGATCAAGAGAAGATGCCACACTGGTGTATGTTAGGTTAGCTAAACCATCAGAGAGTAATCCATTTTGCTGCGTTTTTTCTTCATACATGTATATGTCTCCACAGATTTGACCCAAGAATGTGGCAAGCAATGCAAGGAATGTCATCTTCATCCAACTGTCTACGTATTGCTCCATCATTAACCACTAAGCTTCTCAATTGACTAAAGTATACACATGCTGCCCTTCTACAATGACATCCTGATGATGTGATGTAATCAAATATGAGTTTACTAAAAATGGCTCGTTTAGCGTGTGAATGTTTAATCAAGAAAACCCATTTTAACTGCTCTTAAATGCATTGAATTGGAAAGGTGTTGTTTTAATTAATATTGTTTGGTCAAGTCAAACATCCTAAATGATGTCGATCAGAGTGCCATCAGGATTTTTCTTACACTACAGCACTTTGCCATTGTGGCGATGAAGTTACCGTGGATGATCTTAGGTCATAAATCATAAATAATGTATGGTCGAGAGCTACTTAGCACATGATATTTTAAAGGTCACCATAAATGCTTCCCTCACACTAAGCCTTTTGCTGTAAACCTGAAGATAAATGAAGATAAGAAAAATGTGAAAGATAGAATTAGTGTTAAAAGTTTAACCTAAATTCTAACCCAATTAGTTCAGTTTACAATCTGAGCATCTGCCACTCATGTGTGGGTTAATCCAAATTAAGTGGGACCAATTTTTTTTTCTTTTGCCAGACAGTATAACACAACTTAAACTCATATATAATTGAAACTAAGAATATAAATTATTACAGATGTCAGATTATATTTTGTACTTTACAAAAGAGCATGATTTTTCAAAATGAAATGTAGAGATGTCTATGAAATTCATTTTGAGCTTCCCAAGACATTTACATCATTGGGTATAAAATGCACAGATATACCTTATGTTGTGCATACAAGGCTTATGTGCACAAGCCCATATACATTTACTGGAGTTATACTGTGAATCCTGTATGTAATATTTATATAATTTAATTCAAAAAGAGAATCCTATTTATAGAATAAAATAAACACTAAACCTAAATATATAACAACTATAAGAAACATTCCTTAACATAAAATATATTTCTATATTTTTTGGCAGTTCTGTTTTATGTAGTGTGTCTAAAGTAAAGACTTTAAAAGACTTTATTTTATTTTACAAAGGGAAAATCATAGTTCAAGCCAAAGTAGTTACGGAAAATAAGGTTTTCAAGCTGAGTTTCTCCAAAAGCGTCTTTGTTGACTGCAGATGCTTGGTTTGCTAGCACATGATCTCTTGGGATACAGTAAAGTGTCTGTCTTACAATCATGCATGTTTTAAGTCCAACACTCAATGCTTTTTATTGTCTGTTTGTTGTTTTTTCCCCCTTCTTGCTGTTAAGTGCAACAACATAGGGTTTGAGTTAAGCAAAGTGAACACTACACAATTTTAGTCCTTATTTCCCTCTCTCAGTAAAGTGCTGCTGCACGCTTCCGCTGCAACTGTTCGTGTAGTCAGGACAGAGCGGTTCAGTA
Source organism: Notoglanidium macrostoma (assembly GCA_030068235.1). Classification (NCBI taxonomy): domain Eukaryota; kingdom Metazoa; phylum Chordata; class Actinopteri; order Siluriformes; family Auchenoglanididae; genus Notoglanidium; species Notoglanidium macrostoma. The sequence continues at coordinate 9,461,662 of JAQQZR010000020.1, read as the reverse complement.
ATGCAATTTTCCCAATCTGCAAGCTGTTGCAGGTGCACCCAATATTTCCAAGCATGTTTCACATTCTGATGAATCATGTAGCTTGATCATTGCTTAGAAACATCCAATTAGAGTTCGAGAGGAAATCAAATTCATCTTCTTGCATGTGCAGCAGATTCCTGAATCCAATCTATCATTCATATATTTGTGTGAGAGGGTGAGGGCAAAATGCAAGCACAATATTCATTCTATTAGAAAATATTTGGCAAATCATACCCAAATGGGTGTTAACAGAAAAAATAAAAACATAAATGGCATAGTTCTTGTTAGTGCCCAGAGTAAAAAGACTCCCCTTTGGTTCTTTTTGCAGAATAAACAGTCCTTGCTTTCAGCATCTCCCCAACCAATCCTTACTCATCATTTTCCCTTATTCTACTTTTCCTGCTTTCCTCACAAAGTATTGAAGAAACAACTGCCACAGTCACAAATGCTGCTTTAAACTTAACTCAGAAGTGGGAAGTATGAAATCAGAATTATGCCATTTTTGACCTCAACACCACCATGTTCATCTTTTGTTAGCAACATATCTAGCAAGCTGACTGTGAGGAGTATTGTATAGTCCAAAGCGATCTGTACGGTCAGTGTTATAGATTTAACAAGTGAATGTGTCTGTATGTTGATTGATCTAAAACAAATATTAGCATATACATGATACTCAATTAAAAGTAAAGAAGTTATACTTTGTTTACTGATGATGCTGTGAGCAGCAATGTTGATTTGATGTCATGTGCTCAACACAGAAGCTGTGGAGGAGACCTAATAGGAATTCCTACTTAAGGGGGTGTTTTCTTTGTTTTTTTTCCTAGTCGGAGGTCGGAAATGAGTTATTAGTTAAAAGAGTTATGAGTTTTAGTCAAACGCAGCAATAGTGACATAATGACAGCTCTCATGTTGATTTTTGTGAGAATGCAGAATTTGGGGATCAGCCGTTTTTTTGGATTGTATAGCATATGAGCCTTGTCTGCAAGCTATCGTGTAGCGTGCACTCCTCGACATCCACAAACCAACTGTTCACAAGTGGTTAAAGTCAAGTAGTGTGAACAGGACAGCCATCACGGATTTGAGCAGTTGTGTAGTGTGCGCGTGGCTTAAGTCTATGACCCTGGGATGTAGCAAAACAATGTAATTAAGGCTCATCTTTTTAAAGCATATATGTTTTGAATAAACCAACTGGAGGTACCAAAAAGCCCGAATATATTTGCTTTTGTGAGTAATTAGCACACTTAAAATGCTCTGCTGAAGCAGATTGTAAGCCTTGCTATTGCTGTTTTATACCCTATCAATATATAATCCATATTTCCCATGGTGTTTATTAAAAAGCATTAATAATTCAGTCACACCTGAAGGCAGAACTGTTCAGTGCTGTTCAGAGGCTGCAACCCAAGGATTGTCCCTGAAAATAACTAAAGCATTAATTTGTGCCCCTACAATCAAAGAAGACATATTAAACAATGTACAGCATGATATGAAATCTAAATTGAGAAACCTTTTTTTACATAAACACAAAACTAGTTTCCTCAGACATATACAGTACATTAAAACTATTATAGAGTACAGAAGCGATGTGGACACAAACTCCATACATATATGCAACAACAACAGCAACAAAAAGTCATTGTCATGATAACTAAAGACCGATTCAGGCTACAAATATGATGCATACAAATACTTGTATTTTGAAACATGATTTATTTCTGTAGACGTTATTTGTCCTTGTGGTTGTTCCTGCTGTTTTTAGCTCACTGCCATTATTGATTCCGTTTGCATCACTTGAGCATTTAATATTTTTTTGGGGAATCATGAAATAAATTAATCATAACTTTGGAACTTTGAGCTGCTGTTGTGGAATTTTTTTCTATGGAAGAAAAGCATAATGAGCTATAAGAAAACAAAGTAATGTATGTAAAGTGTCATTTGATGGTTTTCACATTTTCCTTCATAGAATTGAGCATTTTTAATTTGGTTAAAAATGTATAAACTTTGTGGTCTCTTATCTATGGATTTTTTTTTTTTTTGTAAATATTGGTAATAGTGTTCTTGAGCTTATAAAATAAAAAAGTTTAATATGAGAGAGAAATAGAGAGAAAGAGAGATAGGCTTGACAGTTGGAAAATGTCTTAGTGAGGTGTTTCAGAGGTGTTCCAGGGTCTAAACGTTTCTGGAACTGTATCAGAGTGATCAAGATTTTTACAATATTCCAATATATAATTTTTTTATTATGCTGGAGCAAAGCACTGTCCATCACACCACTCAAAAATCTTTCAAACATGTTGGGCTGACTGTGAAGGTTAAGCATATGACTTAATGTTTCATAGTAATCAAATCATTTAATGACTCTTCATACCTCTGGCAGTTTGTACTGTATATACAGTACATACATTCAGTATATATATAATGTATACAATTCTGTATGAGTATGAGTTTGAAACGTTAGTGTGTACATTGCAAACGCTATCATATAGGAGATAGGAGAGAGACCTACAATAATGGTAATTGGCTGTAACAGAAATACATATGATAATATGATACATTCATTTGTTATTCCATTTCTCATTGTTTTATTCTGATTCTGATTTTATTGATAGTATATATACTGCTGAAATGTATGCAGCTTGTAAAATACTGCAAAAAAGTCAACACCACCACAGTAGTGGTGACACAGTAGTAGAAAAGCATAAATGCTGAATTAATATTCAACATTTAAATAATTGAGACTGCCTTGTGTATATAACTACTGAAACTAAAAACAGAACAATAGCCTTCCCCTCTGAAATGCTAAGCCTTGTATCCAGGGAGCAGAAGATAAATCTAATACAATTATGTCTAATGTTGAGCAGACTGAATTTGCAAACTTGTCAGCTCTAAAGTTTGACAGTTAGGCTTAAAAAGAAATAATAAAAATAGTAACAAAAAGTGGTCTTCAACTAATGTGATCGTTTCTTGATTGCCAAGTAAATAGTTGCATTGTTTATGTTAAAAATGAGTGACGATAGTTCAGTTTAAATCTTCCTGTGGTATCATTACCAACTAGAAAATACAACTGGGATTTCCACTATTCATTATTTAAGCTGTAAAGAATTTAGTTCTTCTTCTAAAAACTTCTTATCTCTTTGGATTTTGTTTGGTAGGGTAAGGAAGCTATGCTCTGTGGAATTAACTTGCATAATTCTTTTTAATAAATATTTTTTATTAATACGTAATTCCCAAGTATAAATACTCATAAAATGTGTGTACATCACAAAAAGAGATTTTTTTTCACAGACTAAACAGACCATTAATTTTGATTGTTAAGCATAAAATGCATTCTTAACAATCATTTTACGCAGTAATTCAAACAGTCGAAAGTGTTTATAGACAGCAATACAGTATTTATATTGTATAATTAAAATGTTAGTATATAAATTGTATAATTATAATGTAAATGTATGTCCTTTAATGCTGTGCCATGTGTCATGAAGGTGAACATGTTTGAAAATGCTAGCCCATAGAACATGGATTTTTATACTTTAATATAACTACAACTAATATTTATGTAATTAAATGTAACTACATTTTGATTCATTATTCTTTTATTTATTTATATTGTTTATATTGTAATTGCTAATTATTCAAATTTTCTATAAGAACAAGAAAAGCTACATATCGTGATGTTTGTTCAATCTTCAAATGTCCAATTTAGTCACTTACTGTAGCTCAGATTCTTGTTCTTGGCTGACAGTAGTGAAACCTGATGCGGCCTTCTGCTGTTTTAGTCATCTGCCTCAAGGTTTGATGTGTTGTGTGTTTTGAGTTGCTTTTCTGCTCACCACGGTTGTAAAGAGAGGTTATCTTGGTTACTTTAGCCTTCGTGTTAGCTCAAACAATGGCCGTTCTTCTCGGACTGCTCTCATCAACAAGCCTTTTATGCTGTCTGTCTTTCTGTCTGTTTATCTATCTATCTCGACCCATTCTGTATAAACTAGAGAGTGTTTGTGTGAAAGTCCCAGGTGATAAGCAGTTTCTGAAATATTCAAATGCAAATCTGGCACCAACAACCATATCCACGGTCCAAGTCACTGAGACCACATTTTTTTCCCATTCTGATGTGATTTTGATGTGAAAATGAACTGAAACTTTTGACTTGTATCTGCATTATGGTATGCCTTGTGCTGCTGTCACATGATTTGCTGAAGAAATTTCTGAAGTTTCTCTTTTGAAATGAAACTGAATCTATCAGGGGAACTTTGCTTAAAATGTTAAGACAGCGCCACTGCCATGTTTTCTGGAATTAAAAAAAAAAAGAAATTTTCTCTAAGAGATAAAACTGAACTTACTATAAAGATATTTATTTGCTGCCTGTGTATTTACTACTTTATACTAAATACTAATGTATTATTAATAATACAGTAATCACTAAGTTACTGACTTACTAGTCTTTTTTTTTTTAAGAATCCCTTCATTTACTAGATTTTCAATGTATTTTACAGTAATTGTATTTCTTTCCCATACATTTGGCAAATGAACCTGTTTGTGTACAAGTGCTATAGCCAGAGCATGAGTAGTACCATAAACCCAGAATGTCTGTTTACTTATTGTATGCATTTTTGGTATTGATTTATTTCCCCCTGATGATCTCATTTGTCTTTCCAAGTTTATGGTTAGAAATTTTCTGTCATTAAAACTGAAAGTGAAAAGGTTCATTTTGCATGAATCCAGGACTTGTTTAAGTTTTGTTGTTATTGTATTTGTTGTAGTTGTTAGTCATGGTTAACATGTTAAGCTAAACTATGTCATTACGATGAACATATAGATGGTAGCTCAGTGGCTAAGGCCTTTTGCCTCCAAAGCAAAATGGTTTGCTCCAAATCACGCAAGAAGATTTAATGTAATATACAGCTGAGTGACAAATTAAAGGAAAAAACATCTACGTTAGTTAGGTGCCACTCTAGAAATCTACATTGAAGTGTATGGGAATGACAAACAACATTCTTGCAAAAAATATTCCCTTAAGTGGTGTTTAGATGATGGCATTGGAGAGAGCTATCAAGCCAAAATCATTTTAATACTCATCAGACAATTCAGTGAGCCCTCATGCCCTGTGGATGTGGGCAGGGTCATGTGGGATGAGCAGTTCCTTTACTAATCATTTCCTTTAATTTGTCACTCATCTGCAAATCATTAATATTTAATTTGACACCTTTCATAAAGGCATTTAAAATGAACTCAGGTGTTTTTTTGACAAGTTGTATTAAATTAACTTAAATTAAAAAAACAAAGAGAGAGGGAAGGAACAAACAAATGAACAAATTAACAAAAGAAAATATACAGATCATTAAATCTGTGGTTTACTTTTATGTTCTTTTGTTTAAGGTTTTATTTACTGTAATTGAATTTGATATTTTGTTCTTATACTGTATATATGTTCTTGTTAATATGACATTTTAATTTTATATTTGTCTTTGCTTTATTTTGAAAGTACATGCAACAGAATGTGAGAAATACCGTCTATTGTAAAGGTATATTAATTCATTTGACATTATCATTTCAGTGGGGTTCATAGCTACACTGTTGTAATCAAATCCCAGCATGCCTTAAGAACATTACAGATACTGTATGAATGAATATGTGGTTTCCTGTGTCACATTGAAAGTTTCTTTCTTGGGTAGAGATTATGTATTTATGCTTTTGGAATGCAGAAAAGGCACCTTCCTTCCTGGTGTATGCTTCCAGGGCAGGACATAATTTGTAACTGTGGTGTTTTTAGTCAATTCTCCATTTTACTTTTCCCCCTGCTTCAATCACCTGTAGATTAGCTGTGGTGTACAGACTGCACAAGGCTTTATTATTATTTTATTTTATTTATTTATTTATTTTTCATTTATTTTATAAAAGCAGGAAAATTTTACACATTTATATTTACACATTTTTATACATTAAAGCAGTAATATTACATGTTAGTTCATTACTGGCAGTTAAATGTTCGGTAAGATAGATTTTGCTAATTCCAGTTAAAATCATACTTCAAATTTATCTAGAAAATCCAAGTTTGTTATAGAATGTGTATATAACCTATAATACTGTAGGTCTAATTCATTTCCAGTCTACTCAACTAGTTAGCAAAAACTAGTTTTTATTGTCAGTTTGAGAATTTTTGGAGAGATAATTCATAAATACATGTACTTGGATTTCCATTTGTGTTTGTATGATAAGATAAATCAAAGGAATTTAATAGAATATTAAAATAGAAACTGCTGTAGATCTGTAAATAAGATATGGCTAATTATAGTAAAAGGACTCTTTGTCCATAGTTTCACTGCTTGCACCAAGCTTGTGCCTACAATGTGATATTCCATGAAATGTCACACATATTATCAATGTTACAAATTCAAATTATAGAGGTATGATGATTCTGTATATGCAGTTTCATGCAATAGTGTAAGTTTTGCAACAGTCTGTGATACACCGTTTTCACCCTTTCCATTGGTTTTTACTGGGTTTTACCTTATTTTTCAGAGTATCATCATTTAACTTATCATCAACTTTGTATTCGGTTTTAATTGTTTAATTATGGTTACCAGCCTAAAAGGAGCCCAATGTTGTATTTTTACATAAAATGAAGCAAAAAATGTTATTTAGAATAATAAAATTTATATATTTAAACATGCAGTTATTCCAAATACAAGATCACAACAATTTTGTCAACCCTGATTAAATGAAAATGAATTACTTTGATATAAAAGCTAGAAAAATAATTAATTATCAGTGTAATGCCCAAACAGAAACTTTAACAGAACAATAAACTCTATTATGCTATTTGTCACTGTTGTCCCTAAATAAGACAATTGAATCTTTATGGCATCTTATGACTCTATTATAAGGTAATGGCCAGTTTTGGAGGGGTTTTCATTAATCATGTGATAGTCATTCGGTTATCATAGTTTTATCATTATAATGCAGGAAATTTATTCAGGTTATAATTTTTTAAATCAGTTATTTAAAGTGTTGTTTAACTTTCTTTTGTGTTGGATTCAGTAAAATGCATTAAGTTTTCTTATTTATTCTTTGCGTCTATGAATACTCAAACATCCCTAAATGGAAAATCGATTTGCACTGGGATATTATCTATATGCTGACTTGTCAGAAGTGTTTGTTATCCATCCAGGAAAAGTGAATTCACTCTAATCATGGGGGCATCACCACTGTATGTATATATGTATGTTGTCCGAAAAACACCTGTGTCTATCATCGCTTATGTTTAAAATATTTTAATGCATCTGAGCCAAATTGGGCTCCATTGGACTTTATTTTAGTGAAACTTCAGCACCATTTCCCTTCGATAACCATTAAACCACTCATGTATGTATTCATTTCCATTCACGCAACATATACATCATTACATAATTCGACCATTTTATATTATGCTAGAGTAATCACATGACCTAATTGTTCTGTACTACTGAACACAGTCAGACCTTAAAATACACCTTGCAATGAAAACAAACCATTTCAAGAAAGCTGGTATAGCCATCTTAAATGGTCTCAACATGAGCCCATTTTCAAAAACAGCCAGAATGTAAAAAACTCTGCACTAAAGGGGCTAGTTATTTTGACACATCCCTGTAAAAAATTACAAGGTTTTTTATGTAAAAAGATTAAACAGAGATTAATCATATCAGATTTTTTCCATGCTTAATGCAGCCAACAAAATTCAATTGAAAACAAATAAAAATTTTGAAGGGACATAAAGAAAAAAATAATTAATTTAAGAATTAACTAATCACATTCAAACTCATTCAAAAGTAATTATCATACACCTGTCTTCAATGAATTGATTCTAATTAATCCCTAATAAAGATAAGTTGTTTCTGTAGGATTTTCTTTTTTCTTGGTTTCATCCAACTGTTGAAGCCATGTTCCACAATGAACTTACAAAGCATGTACAAGATCTCATTGTTAACCCGCTGCATATGACAACAATCTCATATTCTTTACATGTCTGCTCTATGGGGTAGGGTGGCTAGGTGGAAGCCCTTTCACAAAAAAAGCAACAAAATTACAAACAAAAAAGGTGAAGCATGGTGGTGGCAGCATCGTGCTATAAGACTGCTTCAAAGCCCAGATCTAAAACCTATCAAAACCTGTGGAATTACCTAAAAAGTGCTATGCACAGGAGTATTTTCATAATTAAAAGTAGAATGAAAATACAAAACAAAAGAGCCTGCTGCAGAGAAAGAAAACCCCATCAAAATTGTTAACTTGTTAAATCACTGAAATAATGTCCTCCAGTTCACCATCTTCAAGCACCAAACTTGTCTTGGCTGATTAACTAAATTTGTGGTAGAGGGATGTTGTCTAAATTCTGTTTTTGGATGAATTTAAAAGAGACTTGATGTCTGATGTATTACATTAATGACCATACTTATTCAGTTGTATTGTCACCTTCCCAGGTAGCATAAGTACATTTACTATTTATGTCTCAAAGCCATCAAAATCATGAAGTAAAACCTTCAGTGCATAGCTGTCATATGTCATTTGAGCTCTTCAACAAGGGCTTGCTTTTTAAAGAATTTAATGCTGACTTAACATCAGAAGTGAAAGTAATTCCCCATTGCATTGCATTTCACTTGCATCACTGCACTGCAGTTGTGGCACAATGAAATGCAATCATTGTTCAATCACAGCTGTAAACTCTACTCATGGGTGTGAGTATAATCAAAGAATGGAAGGCTCTCACACTTTATGAAAAGCTTGTGGCTTCAGTTCAGAAGGACAGAAGAAACAATGGGCCCATAAAAGGTGTTCCTTTAGATGGATGGCAGTGCCTCCTTGAAAATTACCAACCTTTTCTTCCTTCTCCAATTACAATCACATACCTAAGTAAGGCTTAGTGCTGTGATTGTATAGTTATTGAATGTCACTGTGGCATGACTACATCACAGTGATGGAAGTGAACAGCAATACAATGCAAATTAACTTCTGACATGAAATCAGTTAAATTCTTTAAAAAGCAGTACTTACTGATTGTTTTTGCAGAAGAGATCAAGCCATGAAACAGCCTGATGTGTGATGTATCATTGTAAAAAAGAATCTAAGATAAATCATATAATTTTTTTCCATCCTAAATGCTTTCCATCCTAAATATAGTAGCCAACCAATTTTCTTAATTATTAGTAGCACCTGTTTTTTGAGATATCTTTGTACTCACAGCCACAATATTTAAGTTCCCTAGTTTCGTAAGTTCATTGTGAGGTGTTGTATCGTTTCACATGCGCACCAAGCCTTTTGTCCATGTTCCTGATTCTTTGGTTCTTGATCACTGTTTTCGGACTTTGACCTTGCTTTTTGCCTAGCCTTTGAAATAACTGTTTGCCAAGTGTCTTGACCGGTGCCTGTTTTTTGGACTTTGCCTTTGCCTAACATGATTTGGACTTTCTTTGCCTGCCCACTTTAATGTAGTTCCCTTTTGCATTTACATCCTTTGCCTGTGTGCTTACCTGACAGAACGCTTTGCTGTTCCATATGGATGTCCAGTGGGCTCTCTGGAGTCCAGTGGGACACTTCACAGTGATGGCTTCTCAGGGAGCATCACCAGCATCTTGAGGAGTTGGAGGAGTGTCTAGCATGCCTCAACAACACTATCACACAGACGCTTACAGCTCCAGCAGCCTCCACCAAGCTTTCCAGTTCAGCTGCAGCTGGAATGAACGCACATTAAAGGCCACCTTCCCCATGGACCAAATGTTAACATCGTCACCGAGATGGTGTGCCACGACAAAAAGTGACCCAAGCTTCTTCTTCTTCCTGAGTCTGTACCTCATGCCGAGCCCATGCAGCTGTCCCTTACCAAGCTCATTTACCTTTATGTCATTTGGCCGACACCCTTATCCAGAGTGACTTACGTATGTCTCATTTGTACAAGTGAGCAGTTGGAGGTTACAGACCTTGCTCAAGGGCCCAGCAGCAGTAGGTTGGAAGTGCTGGGATTTGAACTCATGATCTTCCAAGCACTACGCCAACATCTTAACCACTGAGCTACTGCAACTCAATGCCGCTATGAGAGAGAGAAGGAAATGCAAGCAACTCTGCTACTACTGCAGGGAGCCTGACCATATCATTCGCCTCTGTCTTTAACGGCAAAAGAAACCAGGCTCATAAGCAGAACTGAGGAGATGCTGGAAACACCACACCCTCATGCAGTGAGTCCCTCTAAGTTAATTTCCCATCAGTGTTTAACTTTTAAAAATTCAGTTGTGGCACTCAGAGAATATTTTTATCCTTACTGCACTGACTGACTCTGGAGCATCCGGGAATTTCATTGACCAGGACACCATACCACAGCTCAAGTTACACTGCACAACAAAGTTTTTGCTTCTTGAACACTGTTGGGTGTTTCTTATAGATTTTTGCGTGCTGATAACGAATATCACATCAAAATTTACCCATCACGTACTGTTTCAGAGAAATCTTCAAATATTCAAACCTTCAACCTGTTGTCATGATTTTTTCTTATATTTGTATCCAAACATTTTCGCTCCCGTAAGTGACTTATCAATAAGTTGTGCAGCCTGGGCATGTCCAGGCATGGAATCAGGCCAGGTTGGAAGGTGTTCTGTGGAAGTTGATATCCTGGGCATGCCTGGGCAGGTCTGAACGAGCTTGCTCTGAACTGAACTGTCTCAGCATGCTATAAAGGTGGCTTGCATACACCGATCCAGCTCATTTGGTTAATATAGATAGTCAATGTGTATGTATAGTATCAGTATAGTAAAGTATAGTATCTGTAGCAGTATAACAGTAAGTAAGCTTGATGCTATAGATGTTTTGGTGTTGGGCGATATGTCTCGTCAATGTCGTAACAGCCGGGATACATTCTGCTATATCTGCGGCGAATATACATTTGTGCCTCAGAGACATAGGATGACTGCTCTTGTGAAGAAAGCTTATCATCTGTATTGAGAGCCTGGCTCGGAGGCACTCGAAAGACGATTCCGTTTGTTGTTCCGATGATATGGCGAGAACAGAAAGAACATGTGACGGACTGTTACTTCTGTTTGACTAATGTGTCTGGTTTCTCGGCCAAAAACAAGAAGTAAATTGAATATCCTAATCTGCCTTGAGCAATGAGACCTATGCCACATGACGACAGTCTTCCAATTCCAAAACCACCAGAGAATTGGACCTTAGACGAACCAGATGAAGAAACTGCAATGCAGGGTACTGACAGTGACATTGACCCGGATTTTGAACTGTGCTCATCAGGCGATCCACATCTGATAACACAATCCGAATTGAACGATTTGGTCAGAGATTTGGGTCTGTCAAAAGCAAAAGCCGAGCTGCTGGGTTCGAGACTGCAGGA
>JAQQZR010000020.1:9433440-9446779 GCA_030068235.1 Notoglanidium macrostoma | reverse complement strand
CCAGTCTCTTTTAAAGTCATAAAAATAAAGAAATAATTGAATTAGAAGGTGCGTCCAAACTTTTGACCGGTAGTGTATTGTATAAATAATTATTGGCACATGCCTCCACACTTGTATTTCCTGTGTATTCCAGCCTGTCATACTCCTTTATGCTTTTATGCTAAATACATACATTCATTTGTTTATGCTAACCCACATTACTGATCTAACATTTCACTATTAGTTAATAATTGTTGTTAGAAATAATGGCACTGCTAAATTTTGTCAGAAGGTGGGTATTTTACGTACACTCAACTCCACTGGCAACCCTCATGAAAATGGATGAAAATGAATAAGTACATGCAATGTGAGATATTTTGAGGATTATACCTTATACAACCAAACATGTTTCCTCTGAAACACATAAGTCATCCTCCTCATCTTCATTGAACTGCTGCTCATGCTGGGTCACAGGGCAGCTGAACACACTCAGAGGAGAGCACTAACTGTCCCTTTCTTCATAAATGAACTCACAGATTAGCTAATGTCTCTGTAACTGAAACAGGAGAAAGCAATGCTTTCCTTCTCCTGACCAATTTTGCTATTTCAGACTGCCAGCCATGGTTAACTATGGCATTGGTTAGGATTTGAACTCATGATCTCCAAACAATAAGGAGAACACCTTTCTGTTGCTCTACTCAGCAAACCCCAAAGACTTACCCTTTTGCCAGTTATTTGCTAGACTTTCTGGTGTTGTACTCAGCCATAAAGTTTGATTTTTGGCCCTACAGCAAATGACTCCTATGATACTTGGTGCAGTTAAGTGTTTAGGTATTAGGTGCTATATATAAGTTATATAAGTTTCTCTAGTGCTGCTCTTTTGAACAGCTTGTTATAATGGAGGTGGTGTCTATTGGTTAATGTAATTCTCAAGAATTATCTAAAATTCTGAAATTGTGATATTTGCATTATTTTTTGCCTCCCTCACCATACTTCTCACTGTGTGGAGGTGTGATAATCATTTCATACAGTGATTTTTGCCCATTGTCTTGAAGGCTGCCAGTAATTCTGGAGTTGACTACAGATATACACGCCTTCAAATATTATCTGCGTATAAATTGCACTGCGCACCCGTGAATGAACTGAAATAATATACATTTTTAGAATAGCCATTTAACGCAAAATATTATGTTAGGGATCTACAGTTTGTTTCTTTAGTTTTGCACTGGAGGTACAAAGATAAAGTGGCTAACAACTAATGGAAGCCTATCACAGGCAAAAAGCTTTCCAATAAATATCATGAACAGATCTCACCTTGTGTAGCTGAAGGTTGGAGCCACGATCTTGGACACTCTGAATAACTTTTTTTCTTGGTATCACTACGATCTCTAGACCCAGCCTTGCACAGTTAGAAGGAAGAATTATTTCAAAACTGAAAGTTATGCAGATTGTGATTTATTTCCACTTCAAACCTACAAAATAATGTATATTAAAATGAGATCAGATCAATTATTTATGTCATCTGAAGCAAATAGGTGAAATATTCATGTATTCATAGAGTTTGGGTGAGATCCATCTACTGAGATCCATCATCTGTTAGTGGCAATAGCCTCATAGTTCCAGTGCATAATTAAAAATGCAAATTTCAGATATCTACTGTATTTAGGATAAGCAGAATATTGTTGACATTTAATTTTTCATTGAAAGATTAATTTGAATAGGTAAATAATTGTTTCGTACTTAAATAACTTGTCACATTCAGCTCAAATTGCATGATCGAACAAGTACAACTGCGCAGTGTCTACCCACATAATGGATTTACAATTCTTTATTTAGTTTAAATGGTCAACTTCCCAGTACATTCAATTAGAAGATTAAAAAAGGTCACATTTCCATTTTCATTTTTTGGACTTTGCTTTTATTTTATTTTATTTTATTTTATTTTATTTTATTATAAGCTTACTTTTTTAGTTTTTCCCCCACACATTATTCTAATGAATAATTAACTTTCTAAATACTCCTAACCCAAAAAATCTGCAGACTAAATGCTTTTGCATATAATATGATTGTTTCTCATTTTGAAGCTATGTAAGAATTCTGTGTATATTCATTTGCATATCTGACCCCAGTGATCCCAGCAAATCAGTAAAGCCAAATTTGGCTTTAGAATATGACAATCCAGCACAGCAGTGAAATGTGTTTTCTACAATCATCTGGTGTCAGATGTGAAATGTGAAATGTGAACGTGTTATTCAGTGCTATTCAATATGAAAATGTCCAAATGAATTTTATTAATTATCAGAATAAAAGAGGTAAGATGATTGTGTTTTTGTCAGGATTAAGTACTGTATGTACTGCTCATCTAATAACTGCACTATTGCTTTCAGGGATCCAGTTTCGCCTGCCTACTGCCTGTAATGTTGAACGAACGCAGGAACCAACGCCAGGTAAAAGCTTTCTGTTTGTTCATTGTTAGGTTTGTGTCACAACAAGTAAAGTACATACACTATCTCACATTCAGCACAGATGGACCTAGAGTCTGCATCTATCCAAGACTGCATCCATGATTAAGATGGCACTATTCTCCCTTGAGAAGGATTGTTCAGTATGCAAGATAAGTCCTTTGAACCTACCAATGACATTTGAGTCAGCCAACTTGACTCCTCATATGCATTAACAATTCCAGAGAGCTACTGCACTTTATTTCATGGCTCTTATTTCTGCTTTAATGCTGTCCATAGGATTGCTGTACCCATTGTGTTGATATATAATCATTATCTAAGGATTAGGAGCAATTATTCTTGTTGTTAGGTATACAACATCACATTTGCCATAACTTTGAATGCTTTGGAAATTATTGTGCCAGTTCCTGACGATTCCCCTCAGGGCTTCATCAGCCTTAAGCACAAGTGAGATCATTGGTGTCTGTACCAGAGATATTAATCTCAACCTTAGTGCTTCTACATCTGCCATTGCACTGCCACTAACAGCTCTTGCTATTAGCCCAAACCCACTGCCAGCTGCTCTACTCTGCATTCCACTGCAGTAAAGGAATTACTTCCTCTTATATAGGACAGCCATGTTTACTGCCTATTTCTGTTCCTTCTCCTGCTACTGGAAACATGGTGATGGAGCTTACTTTTTATCCCGTGGTGCGATGTCAAGGACGGTGATAGCCAGCCATATTTCTCTAGCGATTTCATGATTTTATGTTTTCACATCTTTTTTTTTTTTTTGCATTTGAACATTTTAGAGGCTGAACACACGGGGTCATGGTCAGGAGATGATGACTTAGTTATTCGTACTTGGAAAGGAAACTAGTAAACAGAATACTCCACTAGTTCCTGGAGGTGGCCCAGAACAAAAGCAAGGTATGAAGGGAGGTAAAATAAGGGTGTGTTAAGAACAATAATTAAGAATAGGGAACTAATTCCAAAGTGTACAGTAACCCTGTCTCCCTGGACTTGGTGGACTTTAATGATAGGGGACACCTTGTAGAATGGAAATTTGAAATTGGAAATGGAAATTTTTGAGGATGTCTCTCAAATGCTACAGTCACATACAGTTTCTATTAGAATTTATTAAAAACATGCAATGTCACTTGCAATTGTGTTTGTAGACACTGTCTCTCTAATAAGAGTCTCAAGAAAGGAGCTAATGTAACCTGATTCAGTAGCTGGTTAACATTCTGCCAGCTAATTGGCTAATTTGTGGTGAAACTGCATAAATAAACACACTCAACTAAGCCTGATGTGGAGCACAGGAAAAGTAAGATATTACAACTTCTACCATAAGTCTGTTTTCCTTAAAGTACATCAAAAACACCACATCATTCTTTGCCCTTAAAAATGCTGATATGGCCTGGGCAGAATTTTTTGACACTGAGAACTTTATTCAAACAACTTTATTTGTGATTATTATTATAAGTATCAATGTAAAGATCATTATGAATTTCGTTTTGTTCATACGTATTGCAGAAACATACCATGCTTCAGATAAGTGTATAAGCCATCTTAGGTATGTGAATGAGCCATCATTGAGGAGGCTGCATCTCAGTTCTGAGTCTATTTGCTATGTATCTTTCTCTCTCTCTCTCTCTCTCTCTCTCTCTCTCTCTCTCTCTCTCTCTCTCTCTCTCTCTCTGTCTTCTTCATTGTGTGATTCATGTCTTAGGTTTCTACTGGCGACTAGTTTGCATTTCTAGTTTTCATTTCCTTCATAGTGATTCATATATAGCTTCATGCCTACCTAACACCTGTATATGTTAGCGACTCCCACCAAAGCTTAGGTCTCTTGACTTCTTGAGACTTTTTCCTTCTGATTGCTTGCTGAAGACTAATGTGTGCTCATCAACTAGAGGGCACAGGGCATATTTTGGTGTATTTTCCTGATGCTGGGAGGGAATAGTTCCAAGCACTAAAAGGTAGTGGCACTCTATTTGAGCAAACCTTTGTGGACACCTGACCATGACACCAGTATGTGGTCCTTCCCAAAACTGTTGCCACAAAGTTGGAAGAACAAAATTTTATAGGATGTTGTAGTATGCTGTAGCATTACAGTTTCCCTTCACTGGGATTAAGAGGCCCAAACATCTTTCTGCATGACAATGCCGCTGTGCACAAAGTAAGCTCCATGAAGACATGATTTGCTGAACTCCACTGAACACCTTTAGGATGAACTGGGACACCGACTGCTCCCCAGGTCTCCGCACCCAACATCAGTGCCTGATCTCACTAATGCTCTTGTGGCTGAATGAATGCAAATTCCCACAGCCACGCGCCAAAATCTAGTGAACTGGGATGTTTAACATACACATATAAGCGTTATGGCCAGGTGTCCACAAACTTTTGTTAATATCGTGTACTTTACTTTGACGAAGTTCTGAATCATGCTTATATTTTTCTACAAAGAAGAAGCATTTCACTGCTAGGGAAGTGGAAGAACAGATGTATCCCAAGGCCAGGGCCTCCTGCTCATACTCCACCATAGCATGTGTTTCAGTGAGTGTTAACAACAACGATATACTGGGGCTCTATGCCACGGTGCTGCAGTCTGTGGGGGGTAAAACTTCAGAAAAGTCTTTGATACTTAGTAGAATCAAAATTTTGATCAAAATTTGTTTCAAGATTTTCTACTCAGGTTGTTCAGCAAGGGATGGAGATGTGGAAGAGATTTGAGAATGAGGATCATGATCACATGTGGATCATGATGGTTTCACTGTGCAAAATTCTTGTTGGCATGGTTACTGGAATGGTGCTGTGAGTTACCATTCCGTTCCCTTTCCTACTAGGCTCCCATTCAGAGCATGAATATTCAGTGAACTGTTCAGAGGAACAATGGAAATGTGTAATTACTTGGCTACTTTCTCATCCATGAAGTTTCCAGCTGTCCCACTGTCAATAAATGTGGGAAAATATTCAGAACTTGACCCCCTTTTCTCTATAATATAGACAAAGAAAAAAATATTTTTTCTCTGATAACTTGGCATGACCCATCACCATAGCTACACTTTCATGCCTCCATTCTGGTACTACTATATTGTCAAAAGGCTTTGCTTTGGTTGAGGGCTTCTGGCCATAATAATGTCCTGATATCCAGCTGAATGAACTGGTTCCTAGATAGCTGATCATCTTTTCAAGCTCATTTGAATAGGAGATTTTTTATTTAGGCCACAGTGAAGTGCAGGCGCATTCCATCAACTTTCTGCTCTGAGACTATGGAAAGTGAGCGTTTAGTTTGATTTGCATACAAGATGATGAAATACTTAGTGGGATTCCTTCTGAAACTATTGATTGGTTTGTTGGAGCTCTTCACAGTTATTGTAAATGGCTATAGAAGAAATGTTAAGGGTGATGTGATCAGAGCTGGCAAATAGTTGCACTGCATCATTAAGCACCTTACATTTTCCTGGTGATTGGTCATATTTCTCAGGAAGACCCATGCTGAGGCCACATTTGTGGTTTGCGTTGGAGGTCTCATGACTGCTTCCAGTATGGATTTTCTGTGGCCGACTGGAAGGAGTTTCTGTTTGCTGCTGAGATTTGATGAAATAGCTGGACCTGTCCCCCCAGTAACTGGTCCTGAAAAACTTTATCCAAGATCAGGGTGTATGTTTTAACACTTTAGAGAGAGAGAGAGAGAGAGAGAGAGAGGGAGAGAGAGAGAGAGAGAATGTCATTATTTTTTGCATGTATTTGATATTAGGTCTGTTGCACAAGTTGCTAAATGTTGATTTGCTATATCAGTAACCTGTATATCCTGTACATCTAGCACTTCTGATTGTGCTTTTGGATCCTGAAGTCCTTTTCTCATTATGACAGGGTGTGATAATTTTTGTCCCATGTTTGTCCCACTCCCTCTTATTATATCCAGAACCAGCAGTGACGTTCACTCCGAGCTATAAGAAAACTCCTCCTCCAGTTCCTCCACGCAGCGTAACAAAGCCGCTGATCTCGGTCACACCTCAGAGCAGCACAGAGTCCATGCAGGATGCATATCACGAAGGCCGTTTACCCCGCTTGCCCCGCAGCAGGGATGTCTGGGGAAAATATGTCTCTACAGAGAGCTTGGACAGCGCCAAGGCCCTCACGCTGGCCACGGAGGGCAGACGGCTGGTATCCACAGGCAGCTATACATCAGTGCAGACCTGTGATAAGGCTGTTCTTGTGTCAAAAGCAGAGGAATACCTAAAAACACCACGTTCATCTATAGGAATACAGGTATACAAATTACTCATTTATAATTGTCACCCCAGTTATAATCATCACCACATCTATTTAAATACATACAATACATAGTAATAACATAGTTAATCTCCAGGACCACAGTGTATTATACAAAACAATACACAACTTCAAAATAAAAAAAACTACATATAGTGTAGTACATTGTGTAAGAGGTCCTGATATTTCTTATATCCTGGTCTGTGCAGTGTTTTATTACACTATGTCACATTAGGCTATTAGTTTAGCAGGGCAAATAACTATTGAGCTAACATTGTCATATAGGATTTGTAATACACAACAATAGCAATCAATTTAGCTTTAGTAAATTAGTAATAATAATATAAAATGTTTCAATTGTCTGCAACAGTTGCAGACTGTTGACTTCTAGACTTTTAATTAATTTAATGGTAAATAGTGGCCAGTCTCATATTTGAAAAATTCTGCAATGATCTTATAGTTTAGACTAAATAAGCAAGTGTAATGGTGGTATAAGATGTATACAGTAGCTTTGAAATGAAATAATATAAGAATAATTATAGCTACAGTTTGAGTCATATCCCCCTTCCTCAGTTGATGGAACACATAATACCTCTGTTCATTTTTTATAATTTGTGTGATTAATGGTGTTTTCTCATTCGTTTTGTCTCAGGATCTCTGACTCTCAGGACACATTGTCCAGCCACACATCTATCAGCTATCATCTATCATCCACACATTCCTACCCTACCTTGACCAGCTCATCTGGCACCAGTTGGAGAAGTTAAACCTGTTTAAATGCTTTATTCCTTTTTGAGGATTTTGTTTTGTCTGATCATTGCCAATCCCCACCCTCTAGCCAGTTCTGCTCTATCATGGAGGGTAAGGACTGCAAATGTCTCAGAGGAGACAAAAACTGCTGCTCATCCAACAATCAAAGAGCAGCCAGTGCCTAGGAGAGTGCTAACTGACTTCTCCTTGTCCATGTTTATAACCTGTTAATCAACAGGGGGCGATAGTAATGCCAGAGAGTAATGCCATTCTTCCCACCCAGAGAGCAGGGTCTATTATGCTCTATTGAACCACTGACCATGGATGACTACAGCATTGATGCAATTCATCATTGTACTGACATCAGAACAAATGCTCTTTTGTTAGAGCACTCAAAAGCCCTTGAACATTACATAACTTTGCTGATTGTTTCTCTCCTTTTCTTTTTTCTCCTGATCCTTTGTTTAGGTGGAAGCAGTCACAGACTCAGAAGCAGAGAGTAAAGGTCTGCCACGGTATCAGTCAGTGGGTATCCAGGTGGAGGGCGAGAAACGGTGAGGCCAGCAATAATAATAATAATAATAATAATAATAATAGCATTATGTTAAAAATTGTCTATTATTGTTGTTCTGCACTATTGTATTGTGTTTTCAGTTGACTTTTAGACTTTTAGACTTTTAACAGTTCAACTTTTAGAACTCCGCCGAAGTCGTCAGTTTCACGTCTCTCTTGCTGACCAATCAAAAGGGTTACTTACGATATCAACACTGTTAACCATGATGCAGGTGAAACTGATGCTGGCTGTCACTGACAACCCAGTTATTTATAATCTAACATTGAAGGGGTTCCATGATCAATATTTGAAATAAACTCAATTTCTTTACATTGCTTTAGCTAATCTTTCTAAAGTAAATAGAAACTTGACGTTCATAACAAAGGAATGGGGAAGTGCTAAAAGATGTTTTTTGTAACCTAGCAACAAAAAGCACTTGAAAGAAGTGCTCTGGCAGTGCTCTGAAAATGAAATCGTGGGTGCTGCCAGTACAGAAACACATCTGCTGGACATTATTTGTGTAGCTGAGCACTCTGCCATTTACAAAATATCACTGTCAGTGCTTACCCACTAGATGCATGATGGCTATGGCTTGAACATGCTCAATAGACACACACACACACACACACACACACGTATATATATATATATATATATATATATATATATATATATATATATATATATATATATACAGTATATATGAAAGACTTGAGTGATCACGAATGGGATGGGATTTGTCTGTTTTCTTTTTAGTGAATATTCTCCTTTAATTACAAAATGCAGAAATGACACAAACACATGATTTTCATGCTTAATGGAGGGGCAAATTACATGGCCTTATGGTGCATAAGACATTTTCAGGCATATATCCTTTTGGCCTTCCATACACATACACTGTAACAATGGGTTTATCCAGAAAACATGATGATACATGGGATTTGTGATCATTCACAGCAAACTATATTTTAAATAAAATTAAATTTACTTAACTAATTTTTTTTTTCTATTTTTATGTTAGACTAACCTTTGGGTAACATGCCTATTTCATATTTCCTAACAATGGGCCTCATTTATCAGCAATTTTTTTTTATAAAATTGTGTGTAAATGTTCACATGAACCGAACTGAACTAAAAGTCGTTACTTAAAGTTTTGAAAATAACAGATTATTTTCATACTTGCATCAAACATCAAAAAACAATCAATGAGGATAAAGCCTGAAAAACAGAAGTGGAACTTTTTTTTTACTGACTATTATTCCAATAAAAATATTTAATTGTATATAATATTAATAACAATAAGAGAGTGCAAAATCTTCCATCAGCAAAGATTTTTGTTTACATCTTATAAAGCTATGTACAGACAGACCAGCTCATCCTCTGTTCATATGGTGCCATGTCTGTTGTCATAATTGAATGATTCATTTTAACTGTCTTATTTTATGGGTTTGTGTTGCTTTATTTATTTATTTATTTTTATATTCTTTCAATAATACCAATGATATAAACCGGTTTTCACTAAATGTTCTCTTAGTTTCTGACCTAGTGAGTTAGCATGAAGATGTGTTTTTGATAGAGACTCCAATGCTGTA
The DNA here is from genome assembly GCA_030068235.1 of Notoglanidium macrostoma. Classification (NCBI taxonomy): domain Eukaryota; kingdom Metazoa; phylum Chordata; class Actinopteri; order Siluriformes; family Auchenoglanididae; genus Notoglanidium; species Notoglanidium macrostoma. The sequence goes on along the minus strand of JAQQZR010000020.1, from coordinate 9,437,183 downwards.
AACATAAAAAAAAATAAGCTGTTTAAACAGTACATTCAATTTATAAAAGTGCAGTAATCCATGCAAATGACATGATTTGAAGTCGATCAAGTTTACATTTAGGTTAGGTTTACATTAGTTATATTAAATTATATTCGTTAGTCATCTTATGCGTAAATTTACACAATTTCGTAAATACCACATTTCTTGTATAAACGCTTGTACTGACAATTTACACATAAATCAGTTCATATCCGGCATGATTAATGAGGCCCAGTGTTAAAAAAAGTTTTTATTGAGGCTCCCAAGTGGCAGAAAAGAAAAATCATTTCTGGCCAGAAGTAATTAAGAGCACAAAATTGGCTATTCTCTGACACTAGCCAATCTGTGAGCTAATGTGTGCAGACCAGGGCAGATAGCACTTTCCTTCATGTTTGTTACGTTGCCCTGTGATAAAACATGAACCACAGATTGAAAAGATGCAAAGGTTGACTTCATGTGTTTGGAAGAAGCATATGTTTGCTCTCAACTGTAATATGATAGGGGAGAGTAAGACAGTGCATGGAAATTGACCAAGACTTGGGGGAAAATAAGAAGATTGATGAAATTGATGGTTTTGGACTCACAACACGTGTATACGCTGAATACAAGAACTATGAACATTTCTTACTGTATCAGAACCGACGTTGCTACATGCAGTGATGATTCCTCCTAAATTTCATATAAGCAAAAATGCCTATGGATCCAGACATTTGGGACCCTGTATCTACCATGATCTACTGTAATAATAATCTACATAAACTAAAACTGTAATCCACCATGGTGTACTTGGTCTCCAGGCAAAAGTAGTATAAAAGTAAGGAAAGCTTCAGTAGCCTGTAAAGGAACAAAACTCAAAATTCATTGTTTTTCTAGACAAAACCATTTCTGTGAACAGCTTTATAAAATGCTGAATAACTCAATACAGTGAATTGAGGTTGGATGATTAACATCCTGTATTTGTTGGCAAAACTAAAGATGCAAACTTAAGACACCAAACATATCATGGCTGACTGACTGACTGCATTTCAGGTAATGGGGAAAGAGTTTCATTGTTCAATTTTAGCTGAGCTGTTCCTAATGCTTTAAAGGGTGCTTTGTGTGTCTCCTTTCAGCCATGGGCGCTTTAAGCGCTCGAACAGCGTGACTGCAGCAGTGCAGGCTGATGTAGAGCATGAGCTCTTCCGATCAGTGGAGGATAAAGTTGTGCAGTTTGGTGAATTTCAGAGGCACTCAGAGCCAAGCTCTCCTGCGCAATACAGTGCCACACGCACCGTGCGCACACAGGGCATCTTCACCTACCGAGATGATTACAGAGCCCCAACTGGGCCACCAAGCCCACGTGCCCCAGCCTGGGTTGAGGAACCAGAAGAAACAGAGACAGGACGAGTGTTGCCAGCACGTGCTGACGGGAGCTGGTACATGCAACTTCTGCACAACGAAAGCAAGCGCATGGAGGCCTGGTGTAAAGAGATGGAGCGCGAGGCTGAGGAGCACGAGCTCTCTGAAGAGAGTAAGTCTCTAACACACACACACACACACACACACACATACACACGCACTATAATCCAGAAACACACTGCCATATTCATAGTATTTTATAGTGCTGTGTAGATTTAAGATTTAAAATTCTTGTGATGTATTGATGTATTATGGGAAGGATTTGATAAAAACATTAAAAGTGGCCTCTGTCCCTCTGTCTCGTCACTGTGCCTCAGTTTTAGGAAAGATCCGGAGTGCTGTTGGAAGTGCACAACTCCTCATGTCACAGAAATTTCAGCAGTTTTACTGGCTTTGTGAGCAAAACCTGGTAAGAGCAAGCTTAGTTCATCAATCAATAATGACAAACAAGTGTGTAATAATTTAACAATACGGAATAATCATTTGATTGCGGAAAAAGTTGACTCCGACAAAAGTTATCATTACATCGCAGAGATGTATACTTTTACCTCTTCAGGATATCCAGATTCTATGGATAAGCGATTAAGAAATGCTCTGTTCTAAAAGATCCACCTTTTTGCCCTGTAAAATGGAGGAAGAAATCACATGTCATTAACCTTAAGGCATATTTTGTGGTATTTATACTCCTTTGGTCTTCCATAGACAAACAGAAGGAATGAGGATTGTACTTGTACCCAACCTCCTTGCCCTAGTAAACTTGTGTTGCTGGTGTCATGAAATAGAATGACTTTATTGGCATAGCATAAGTATGATAAAAGTAAACAGTAACTTCCTGAGTCTTAAGCTTATAATATACTGTATGTGTGAAACAAACCAAGTATACAGTATATAACAAATAATGAAGTGTCTGTAAATAAATAAATGTATCATATGGAATGTAGAATGTGCAGTGTTGCCATAAATAGTATTACTCTGTACATAAATGAAATGTAAGATTTAAAAGATATTAATAAAGGAAGATCAGGTGTGCCAATATTCATATAAATGAATCTGCTAATGGCAGAGCTTTAGTTTCTCTCTCACCTTCTCTGTCTCTCTAATACTACTACTACTACTAATAATAATAATAATAAATAGCATCAATAATAACAATAATAACAATGGCCATAAAACCAATACTAATACTAATATGCTAAGTTATGGTAATGATAGCAAGGGTACTACAAATTAATAACAAATATAGTCATAGCAATGTAAGGCTTCTAAACAAGGAAGGATTAAGTAGGAGTTCTCAATAAACTGAGTTACTTAAGAGCACACTTCGCCATGACCTATAGCCATGCTAATTCAAAACTTTAGTTAAACTGGTCCAAAACTGACTTTTAAATTCACAGGGAATGCTGTGTATAGAATAAAATATTAAAAGTGGTTGTATGATAGCAAACTTGAGTATTCTTACATTTAGAAGAAGTTTGTATTTGGTTGGATGCTTTTAGTTGTTAATTAGCTTATGCACACTAGTTGGCTGTCCCTAGATGCATCCCTCAGACTTGAAAGGCCAGTAATGCAATATAAGCTGTTAGCTCAAGTCTCTCCAAACCCTAGGCGTAATCCTAATGAAAATTAAATCATATGCCAAGCATAAGACATCAGCCTGTAAATCATGACACACATGTTTTTCAGTTTTCCTTTATATGTGTTTGGATCATGTTTGTTTTACACATTTGGTTTACTGACTTCATGATCATCCTTAATCATAAATCCTCTACTGCCCCTCTAACACAGGTTGTTGGTCCTGCACTGCTAAACAATTGTTTTTTTTTCCATGTTCTGAGATCATGGTTGATTATTGAATTATTTATGTTAAATGAACTAAATCTGTACTAAAAAGAAAAGTCACTTTATGCTATCTAAATCTCAAGAATGTTTTTAATTAATGTTATAATTTTTTAAACACTCTTTAAAAAAAACAGCCTCAGTTATCAGGTCATTTAACAAAATCACTTTCTATCAGAGCTGCAACACTGCCTGATTTGGACACTTGTTTAGTTTGAAAGATGTTGAAATTGTGGTTCTTGCTCTTATAACCCCGTGCTAAGAGTTCTGAAATTCACACTTCATAGGCATTTGTGGTAAAAAACCCAAATAGACTCAAAGAGATTTAATACCAAGCACGCAGCACACATTACACATGTATTCGACCAGTTTCACTACTAACCATTTCACAGCTTATAAATGTCTGCTTCTCACACGCGCACGCACACACACACACACACACACACACACACACACACACACACACACACACACACACACACACACAC
>JAQQZR010000020.1:9375944-9404432 GCA_030068235.1 Notoglanidium macrostoma | reverse complement strand
AGTCCAAAGACATGCAGATTAGGTCAACTGGCTACTCTAAATTGCCCATAGGTGTGAATGCGAGCATGTGTGTCTGTGTCGGCCCTGTGGCGGACTGGTGACCTGCCCAGGGTGTACCCCGCCTCTCACCCGAAGGTGCTGGGATTGGTTCCAGCTTCCCCGCGACCCAGACGGATAAAGCGCTATACATAATGGATGGATGGATAATCATAATATATTAGAAACATTCCAATTAGGATTTAAAGCTTACGTAGCACTGAGACAGCGTTACTGAGACAACTACCTACTACTAAAAGGTAATTAATGATCTCAGGCTAAACAGAGACTCGAATAAAGTACCGTAAAGTAAAGTAAAGTAATAAAGTTGATTTTGCTAGACTTAAGTGCTGCGTTTCACACCATTGATCACACCGTCCTACTACACCGCCATAAGTCAGTAGTGCTCTTGTGTTCTGTCTTAAAGAGGTTCAAGACCTGTATAGCTGGAAGAAGATTCCAGGTTAAATTTTTATCATCATTAACACTTGTATACTTGGCAGTATACTTGGCTCCTTGCTCTTCTCTCTTTATATACTTCCTTTATGCAATATCTTCATAAAATTAGGCTGTGGATTATGCTGATGATGCACAGTTTTATGTAGCAGGAGAGCCTGATTACTGATTTAACAGATGATTTATATGCTTGTTTATCAGCTGTAAATGAATGGATGTGTACTACTTTTTTAAAAGCTGATGAAGGTAAAACGGATGATTTTAGGACCCCCAGGGAATGAGAAAGAAGGTGAAATCAAGGCTTAGTAGCTTAGTAACCCACACTAAATCCCATGTTAAAAATCTTGGCGTAATCATGGATTGTGATTTGAATTTTAAAAGCCGTACTCAAAATGTTACGGAGACAACTTTTTCTTTTTTTCCATATGGCCAGAGTCAGACCTTTTTTATCACTAAGTGATGCTGAAATGTCGACGTGTGATTTTATTACTAGTCACCTTGAGTATTGCAACTCTCTGTTTGATGGCCTATCAAATATCACTAACAAATTACAGATTATTCAAATTGCAGCAGGTAGAGCACTTTTGAAAGCAAAGAAATCCGATCATGTTACACCGCTTTATCTGAACTTCATCGGCTACCTGTAACATTTGGGATGGAGTTTAAATTACTTTTACTCACTTATAAAGCACTTAGTGGCTTAGCACCATCATATATTATTGATCTGTTCACAATTTGCACTTCCCCTAGAACTTTAAGATCTTCCACTTCAAAGACTCTTCAGATTCCTCTTCCAGACTTCTAAAGAAATACAGCGTGGAATCACTTCATTCATTTAAAAAAGTTATTAAAGACGTGTTATTTTACCTTTTTCAATATGTGCTTTATCCCTTTTATATCGTTATTTGTCTATATATATATATATATATATATATATATGTATATGTACAACAGCTTTCCTTTTATTTTACATGTAAAGCCCTTTGAGTTACATTATGTATTGGTATGAAAGGTTAAATCAATAAAATAAATCATTAACCTTTCAAACAATGCTCAGGCAGTCTAACAGGAGACTTGGGGCGTGTCAGTGCAGGAGATTTGAATTGCGTGCAGTACCAATATAGTGCATGATTAATGTAGTAATAAAACGCATAACAAGAATTGCTGCTATAGTAAACTGGTTAACAACAGGGTAAAACGCAACAAGCACTTTTTTTCTTCGATCTACGTTTACAAGTACATAATTTTACGGAACAACCAGGAGTCCGTTTCCTCCTATCACATACCTTTATAGCAGCTATAAACAGTCACGTCAGCCTTCACCCTCCCCCTCTCTTGGCGTTAGTAGGACAAGCTTGCACTCGTCATGTTGCATAGAAACTGTAAAGTCCTCCATCCTTAAGACTCTTCCATGATGGAAAACCTGCTGACTGTTAGAGAGCTGACCCTTAAGATTTTCTAACTGTTAAAATATCTCTTGCATGTTTTTGTTAAATGGAACAATAGCATCACTGAATGATTGTATCGTGTGATTTTGAGCTGTTTACTACAGAAACGATGAAAAGGAAAAAGCGTTAATATAAACCTGTGATTTAGCTTGTGGCCAGCACTAGTATAGAAAATTCATCAACACATGACCAATCACTGGAGAATTCAGTAGCACTGATGGTATAACAAAGTATAACGTAATTGATTATTTGCACTTTTTAGTGAAGGTTAAATGGAGTATTATATTCTGAACAGAAGTGTTAATTCACCTGCTCTCACTTGCCGTTTTCTCTCTCTTCATTTCTCTATTCCCTGGGGACGTGACTTCTGTTTCATATAGTTACATTGTCCTACACTGATCCACTACCTCTCTTTAATCACTCAATCTCTCTCTCTCTCGCTTTCTCTCTCTCACTCTCTGTCTGTATCTGTGCTTCAGCTGCATACATACTGAACAGCCCAGTTGTCTGTGTGAATTGGCTCGAGGCCCACAGATCTCCAACAAGTACGCTAATCCTTAATCTGTTCTGCTTTCCAATCCTGGCTTTACCGTGCCCTTGTCAGCTTCCCCACCTATGTCACATGAGTATATTGTTCAGCAGGAGAGCCCTCGAATTGGTGTGTAAATCGTCAAACACATCACTGTGATTCCTTCACACTCTGTAGAGTGCCATATCGACTTGATATCTAACACGATTGTTAAATATGTGACCTGATGCATTACTGAGTCTCTCTAATCCAATCGCTCATTGTGTATTTTATACATTTCTGTAGCAAAGAAAGTTGCTGCTGATTTCATGCTGATCTTTATGCCTTAAGTATTAGATCTGTTTTGCACTCATTTGGATATCAGCTGTCAAAATCCTTGTTTTTGTTCTTACAGCCCAGAATAATGAATTGAAAAGCTGAATTGTTTTGAAATTTGCATTTTCTATTTCCGTCCCAGCATAAACATTAACCCTTTACTTTCTAACTCTGGCATACTCTGGTAATATAATATGGCTATCATGGCAATGTAATATAGTGTCGGGATGATGATATTGTTATATTGCACAAGCCAATTCTGGACTTGTAATTGTTACTGACAGACCGAATACAGTTTTGTGTAATTGATTTACCGTGCTTGTACATATTTGAACAGAATATGCTCATTTTCAGAGAGTTATGATGTCATGGACATTATGTAGTTGACCTGTTGTACTTTTGCACTTTTAAAGCTTTAAAACGATTTAACAGTGCTGTAAGAACCACACCTTTTCAACAGTAGCACCACATTGTCCTGTATTTGAAGGATCACCAAACTTCCCAAAAACAGGCCAGAATTGGGCTTTCCACCTAAAATTTGATTTCTATGCAAATCAACCATTGCCATTTCTGACTCCAAATGATAAGATGCTGTGTATATATTTTAATAAGACACATTTTAAGAATGAGCGTGTCCATCATGTGGAGTGTATTGTCAGAGAGACGTGCGTTTGTGTGTTCTCAGGGCTCCTGGATCATGTGACGGTGCTGATAGGCATCGCTTATAAAGGAAAAGCAATCGCTGGAGTGATCAATCAACCCTTCTACAACTTCCAGGTCAGGCTCTTACACATACTAGAATACAGTTGGTCCATATTGGCCAAAGCATTCATAAATACAGCAAAAGGTTTGTAGTAGTCCCTATAGCTGTCTATTGTTGTCTCTGTCGTTGTCTATTTATCTTTGTTAATGATAATAACTGCATTGGGTTGGTGTCCTATCTACGATCTATTCCTGCCTTGTGCTTGGTGTTTCCAGGTTTCTTTTTTTAGTGTAGTTTTCTGTAGTTTATGGGGCTGTATTTGATCAGGAAGTGTGTTTGTGTGATGTGTCTAATAGAGTAAAGACTCGGAGCAGACGTGCGTAATGCTGTTTGTAGGTTTAATAATGCGTATGTGTAATGCGAAATTTCAGGCAGGTGCAGGTGCCGCTTTGGGCCGAACTCTCTGGGGAATGCTGGGTTTGGGAGCCTTCGGGTTCCAGCTACAGGAAGTCCCAGAGGGGAAACGCATCATCACCACCACTCGCTCTCACAGCAACAAACTCGTTACTGATGCTGTGCAAGCCATGGATCCTCATGATGTCATCAGAGTGGGAGGAGCTGGAAATAAGGTGTGTGATGAGGCTTCTTCTTGCTATTATTATAATAAAAATGGGCTGAGGTGTAATTTTCTCACTGACCAGTATCATTATTAGGTGGATCTCTGTATTCAAAACACAGCATTATAACTTTGGATACTTTAGAACATTACTGTTACTGAGAGAATTTCTACAGTCTAAGCTGTTTATGGGTTTTTGTTTAGTTGAACGTCACATGACCTTTTGGTTGTCTTGTGCCTGCCTTATATTACTGCATTATACGGAGTTTTATTCTCTCACATTGGAAAGCTTTAAATGAACAGCACGAGTAGAGACATATAACACATGATGATATGAACGCATTGTATAATAGATTCCTACAGAAAATTACAGTCATTGCTGCAGGTTGCACGGTGGTGCTGTGGTTAGCTCTGGCGTCTCGCAACGAGAAGGGTTCTCGGTCGACTTTAGCCTTTCTCTGCAGAGCTTGCATGTTCTCCCCGTGCCTGCATGGGTTTCCTCTGGGTGCGCCTGTTTTCTCCCACAGTCCAAAGACATGCTGATTAGGCCATTTAGCTACTCTAAATTGCCCATAACCGTGTGAATGGTTGTTCGTCTCTGCGTTAGTCCTGCAAAAGATTGGCGACCTGCCCATGGTGTACCCTGCCTCTCACCTGAAGTCAGTTGGGATTGGCTCCACCTCCCCCATGACCCTTAACAGATAAGCAGTATAGATGATGGATGTATGGATGATCTTGCTGCATGTGTAAATATGAAGTGTGAGATTTTAAACATTCAAATCAGAAAAAGAAATCAGCCCAGCAGAGCAGTGTCTGGTGCAGCTGCATCGATTTACAAGAAAAGGAAAAAGGTTAAAAAAACATCATTGAAAATTAATGCACACAGCAACTGATGTACATTCCCCTATGTGTACATGTGTGCCGTAGGTGAACATACCTAAATTAGATTAGATTAGATTAGATTCAACTTTATTGTCATTACACATGTATAAATACAGGGTAACGAAATACAGGTTTGCATCCAATCAGAAGTGCAAAGAGCAGCAAGTGCAATAAAGACCGATTATGTACAGATAATGATGGTGTAGAAGATGGGAATAGTTATGTACAGTTATGTACAAATAAGTTAAGTATACAGAAGTTCTATATTGCTATACAGAATGGCAAATATACAGATGTGCTACGTATATACAGATGTGTAATAAACAGATTATAATAATAAATATTATTGATTTGAACCGCAATCGAATTAGATCAGTGCTTTTTTTTCCCCCTAACTCCCTCCCAATAACACAATGTACTGTAGGTGATGCAAACCATAGCAACGACAACAAAGCTAAAGCATCTTTCATTCAAAGATTGACAAAACTGTGAATTTAAACACTAATTAACTTGAAGTGCTTTGATTCAAGAGCTGCTCGGTTCTGCTGCATACAGACGAGTGAAAACACTTCAGGAACGCTTTCGCTTAGAGCTGACTTGGTTTATAATTGATCATGCAAGGTATATTTTTCTGAAGGAGCAGCAGAATATTTTTTTTTCACATATGAGCTGTAACAGATTTTGGTTATAATATTGATTGTACAGATGCACAACAGATTATTTCCTTTGCATAACTCCTATAAACAGTTTAAAATAGCAGATGGTTTATTTAAGGTGAACACCTCTCCATGTTCTCTGCACTGCTTGTAACTTCTCTAGAGTCACAGTGGATGTGTATATCCAGAGATTCAAATTCAGATTTTCAAATGATCACAGCTTTGCATCTGCATTTTGGGAAATATGTTTTTGCTTATTTCTATGAACTTCAAGCAAAAGAAAATGCTTTGATATGTAGCTCAAATCATTTTATAAAAGACTTGCTCGATGCGCTTGCAGTTTCAGTTTAAGGTTTAAGATCAGAGCGATAAATTTACTAAATGTATCCCGTATGCCACAAGAGGAAGAAAGATCAGTGTTACTGTATTCTAATATTAACATCCAGCAAGTTTAAACCACAAACCCATTCATATCTTTGAAACTGTTTTTCGCAGGCTCCCAAGTTGTCTATTCATAAGATGAGTGTTGCTTCCTGTGCCTTTTCTTCACAGATTATTCAGCTGGTGGAGGGAAAAGCGTCTGCGTATGTGTTTGCCAGTCCTGGCTGTAAGAAGTGGGACACCTGTGCAACTGAAGCCATTCTGCATGCAGTTGGAGGTAACATGTCATTTCTCTTTGTGTATTATTTCACCCTGTTATATTTTTATTATCTCTAAATCAAGCAGTGTACAAAACCGTGACATGAAATGCAGCTCATTTGTTGTGAACCCAAAGGAAAACTGACGGACATGCACGGGAACGCTTACCGATACGACGCCGATGTAAAGCACATGAACTCTGCTGGTGTGTTAGCCACACTGCGGGATCATCAGTTTTATGCCAGCAGAGTTCCCCAGTCCGTCCTCAAAGCCCTGCAGTCAGACTGAAACGTCTACATCGGCTTTATGGAGGTCTACCTGCCTTTCAGTTTGCAGTTTGATTCCCTTCAACTGCAATCATTAGAGATGGGGTTAATGACTGTATATTGTGTTCTGTGACAGAAAATAGATCTGGGATTGTTACTGACACGTTTAAAAAAAATTTTTAATCCCTACATTTGTCTAATCTATGAATATTCTGACACGTTTAACACTATGATTTTATATATACATTGGGTTACCAGTTAATTGCGTCAACCAATCACATGTTGCCCTGTTTATGTACATTTACTTACTGTAGCCTGTGTCATTAAAATGGTAGACAAGCCAGTCAACATTTGAATCTGGACCGATTGACAGTGACACAGGTGTTTTCTCTCCGATATTAACGGACACCCTGGAAGGCAAACAACATTCCCCCATGTCATGTCTCTCACTTCTTCTCAATTTTCCTGCTTGAAAGATACAACTGATGGGTAGCCGTTATATTCTGTCATGATAAATGTACAATGTTCATTATTAGTTCAGAGTTCATTTATCCATCCATCAGTCTATCCATCCATTATCTATACCGCTTATTGGTCAGGGTCATCGGGAAGCTGGAGCTAATCCCAGCTGACTTCAGGCAAGAGGTGGGGTACACCCTGGGCAGGTCACTAATCTATCACTGATTTCAGAATTAATTAATGTGAAATTGATCAAAGTAAATATTTGAGCTAACATTAGTTCAATTACATTTTATTTGTGTAGTGCTTTTAACACTGAACATCGTCACAAAGCAGCTAAATTCCAGATATGAATTTATAAATTTATACCAAATGAGCAAGCAATAGGTGATGGTGGAAAGGACGAACTCCCTTAAACAACATGAGGAACAAACCTTGAGAGTAACAAGACATTGGATATTGCAATGATAAAGATCTCACTTCTATAACTGTGCTATATGGGCAAAAAGTAAAATTTTGTAACCAGGAAATTTATTGTAGTTTTAAGATGAAGTCAATTTTATTGAAGTTGTAAACTGTTCACTGATGGAGACCTGAGTGCACGACTGTTTGTTGCAATAGCCGTCGTTGGTCCCCCTGCTGCAGCCTACACTGTTCGAGGTACCAACAAATAGCCTGCGCTTTTTGACCTACAGTTTGTAGGCATGGCGGATCAATAAAGACCAGAAGTTCACTCCGGTACTGTGGCACAAGACCATTCAGTGCCTTGTAGGTTAATAGTGCCATTTTATGATCAATGTGAAATTGATATGAACTAGACAACTAGAATCATCTGGTTTTAGTTAGGATTCTCACTGCTGCATTCTGGACTAACTGAAGCTTGTTTATGCGATTACTGGAACATCCAGGCAGTAAGGCATTAAAATAATCTGACCTTGAGTTAACAAAAGCATGAACTAGTTTTTCTTCATTGTGACAATATATTCCGTGTCTTGGCAATATTTCTAAGATGGAAGAAATTGATCCTATTAGTATTATCTCCATAAGCTGAAATGAAGACTGGAGTCAATCATACCGAGGTCATTTACTGCTGTACATGATGTAACAAAGGCTATCCAACTTTACTATGTAATCTGAAAGCTTACTTTTAGCTGCATGTGGTCCTAGTACTAGTACTTCTGTCTTGTCAGAATTATGTAGAAGGAAGTTAATAAGCATCCAGTGTTTTAATGTCCTTTACAGATACCTTAATTTCACTAAGCTGGTGTCTCTCATCTGATTTGGCCTTTGATTGCTGGAGCTACAGGCACTCCTATGGCCATCTGTGCCGAAAGTCCCTATTATTTTTGGGTGTCTGTCACAGTGATACAACTGCATCAGTCACAGCAGTGTTGCTTAAACACTTCTACATCACTTTTAGCTTGAGAGGTGAAGGCTGAAAAATGTCCAGCAGAAAGCATCTAGCAGTCAGAACCTGACACTGATGAAGAGCTAGAGAATGATTAACACACACCATACATGAGAAAAGATGAGCTCTAGGCTCTTAACAGTACACCAGCAAGGTATCAAAAGCATGAATATATCTAGCAAATTGCTCAATAAGAACAGGGAGAACATCTGCATCACCACCTGCATTCACCACCATCAATGTCATTATTTACAGTTTATTAATTTCAGTGTTAATTCACCTGGATCATTTTGTTGTTCGGTTTAGTGAACGTTTGCGTCTTTGGAGATCTTGATTCACTATGTTCCTGGGAGAAATTTTACAAATGATTTAACCTTTGCATTTTTCTTCAAAGAAATCAAGCAATTATGTAAGGTTCTGGTTTAATGTGAGTTCAGAAGGATCATAGTAGTGCAGTGAATATCCTTAGCTTTTTTTTTTTTTTTTTTTTTTTTGGCAACATTAGGAAAACAACAGGGTGAAAAAAATGCTCTACGGGCATGAAAAAATAATCATCTATCATTTGCAGAAAAGCTGTTTTGATTTATATTGACCCAATACAAAATCCTGGGGTCAAGTTGGAAAAGTGTATACACACCGAGCAACCTATTAGGAACACATGTACACCTGCACATTATGGCAATAATCCAATCATATGGCAGCATCACAATACATAAAGTCATTTAATGTTCACATTAAAGACTGGATTAACTTTAACTTTACAACTGTGGTGAGCAGAAGAGCATCTCGGGATGCACAGCACTCCAGGCCTTGAGGTGAATGGCCTACAAGACCGTATTGGCTGACTGATTCCAATCCTGTTAGAAAATAACAAGTTACAGTGGGCGCAAACTTCATGAAAAGTTTTTGTTGATACTAAAAATGTATCCTGTGTTGGGTACTTTGTATTATTGATTGTACAAAAGTTTATACAACACCTGAGTTCACCCTCTGTTAATCTGGGTTTATTTGTATTACATTTTGTTCTGGCTTTACTTTCCTTCCCTGCCAGCAGAGGTTGCGAGCAACAGAATGCTCAGTGTTCTGCCAAGTATGTCCAGGTTTAGGAGTATTTAATCAACTGAAATGTATGAAATCATGAAGTCATCTCCATCATGTCAAGTACATTCTAAGCATCTGTTTCATGCTGACTGTTTTATTGTCTGTTAGACATTAGACTTGTCTATTGGACTACTTTTGGGATTACCCCTTGGTTTACAGGGTTTTGGCCATTGCCTAATTTTTTGTTGAGATTGTCCATACATATATTTGTTGTTATATTCGAGTCAGGTTTCAGTTCAAACACAGCAGCCTCTCTAAAGTCAAAGTGCATTTTTCTTTTCCGTTAATTCTGTAAATCCAGTTTCCAAGGTGCGCAAGCTTTTTCACATATCTGTTTACTGCACGTTTAAAAGAAATATTAATAAATATCAGAGGATTGTTTTAGTCTTAAGTACAGGTACGGGATAGATGTATGATATTATAGATACAAATAATTACAACTACATCCTATGCTCCATTCATCATGTTGGGGGGGAAAATTTACTCCCCGTGCTGCTGTTTCATGGCTAAAGCACATGGGGTCAGTAGACACACATTGGTTTATAGTGCATTCCGGTTTTCTAACTCCGTATGTTCATTAGATGTCATGACCAGGAGCCTCATAAGGTCACTGAATCAATCCTGAGCTCAGTTTTCTGTCTGTGCCCATGTTCTCCCTGTGACTGTCTGGGTTTCCTCCAGGCTCTCAGGGGCCTCCGGGTTTCCTTCCACTGTCCAAAAACGTGCAGGTAGGTGTACGGGCTAGGTTAAATTGCACCTAAGTGTGAATGAGTGTACAGTGTGTCCTGCAGTCTTCTTGGGATAAGCCCTGGATCCAGGATAAAATGAATATCAAAGATAAATGAATGAAGGGTTTATATTGGGAGAAATGGAAGATGAAAACTAAGTTCAATGGACTTCAGTCATTCACTCATTCATTCATCTTCAATAAGCGTTTTATCCTGATCAGAGTCATGGTGGATCTGAAGCTTATCCCAGGAACTAGGCCCTTTTTAAAAAAAAAAATGAGTTGGTCTGAACACAGGTGAAAGGAAGAAAACTGAAGCAAATGATCATAGATCAGTAATATTGATGGACAGCTCTGTGTGCAAACAATGACTGACCTCTTTATCACGATTCGATTTGGTTGCCAGCACTGAGCTCCTGAAGCTGTGCTCTCTGTAAGGCTTCAGAAACTGCGGTGGGAAAATTAGCACTAAAAATGAATTTACATCAATTAATTACCATACCATGTGGTTCACTAAGAGGTAAAATGTGAAGTTTTATACAAAACACTCCAGGGTCTAGAGGTGATATTTTTATCAAATGCATTTGCACCAAACCAAGCAATTACAGACATACCTAAGGGAATGTGCAGTACTATTATCTGTGGAATATTTTTGATCATGTTCAGCAAAATCTTAAAGCCCATATGGCCTGAAATCTGGTCCAGTACTTGTGTTAGTGTGTTTAGGGATTTTAATCTGAAAATTCAGACTATGTATAGTGATGAGCTATAGTTAGGTGAGTCAGATTGTTCTCAAACCAACAGCAAGCTGGTAAACCTGGTAATAGCACACATCTCAAGTGATCGCAGCTGAGATGGATAACCGTTCACATTTGGCCTGTTAATGTATTTCAAGTGCATATTTACTGACCACTTGTGAATGTATGTCATGACTAGAAAGCAACACAATGTCACTTAAAGAGTCCCAGCACTACTACCCAACAATCAAAGCTCAAAAGAATAAGTGCATATGTGTGGTGATCTGAAAAACCTGCCATATGTCACAGTAGTGGCTTAATCCTGGTCAAACATCCAATTAACTTTGGGCCAAATTTTCTGTCTGTAACACACTTTGAAATATCCACTTTAGAAAACCACAATGATGCCGAATTCTTTTTCCTTACTTAACGTGTGAAGGCCTTTTTTTTTTCCGACACCCCCCAAAAAAGCACTTTAAGTGGATAAAAACAGCTGCAGGCTGTGAATAAAGTCAAGACAGTGTTCATAATAAGGATAGTAGTATTTTTATATTCATTTCTTGGTAGTATCGCCGTGCAATTGGAATGGAGTCATTAAATGTGATTTTCTCCCCTTTCACATTTGGGTGTAAGCAGAGTTTAAAATGCTAAAACTTGTGCTTGAGAAAAATATGTTTCGATTCAAGGAAGCATGTAGATTTTAAAACTTTCTATAGAATGAAATGTTAAAATTTCAAAATCTAAAGGGTTTTCCCAGGATGCCACTTTATATATAGTGGCGATAAAAATTAGAGAACAAATCACATTTTCCTAAATTTCAGAGTCACTGCTTATCCCAGTTTAAAATTATCCTAGTATAAACTGAAGAGATGATGTTGAAGTGCATTTCATAATGAACCTTAATGGGAAATTTGAAAACTAACTGTGATCAAAATGAGCGATTACTATAGGATACTTCACAGTTTTCAGTGCTAATCTGACACCTAGTGCTAATTTCTTTTATTATCTAACAAACCCTATTCATCAGGCAGCACTCAGTCATTTTGCAAGATGCCAAGCCTTTCCAAGGTAACTGAAACCCTGCGACAGCAGGCCGAAGGGATGACTCTTTCAGCCATTGCAAGTGAAGTTGGTTGTTCCAAGAGCGTGATTTCTAGAATATTCAAACTTTACAATGATACTAATTCATGTATGTTCCCCCCAAAAAATGGCCATTTCAGACAAATAAACAAGAGAACAGGATGATACGGAGACTCTTGATGGGGAATTAATTCAACGCTGCAGCTGGAATTGCTTACTAATTCAGTGCTGAACGGGGCAAGGTTCTGTCTCAGCAGTGTCTCACTGTGTGAGAGAATTTGGACTGAAAGCCTACACCACATTGATCAAGCATCTCGTCAGCAGAAAGAATCAAAAGGCCAGACTAACCTTTGCTTAGGAGCATGTTGTGTGGACGGAGGAGAACTGGTCCAAAGTTCACTTTACTGATGAGGGGAAGTTTAATTTAGTTGGGCCAGATGGGAAACATTATATTCAGCGTCAAACTGGGGAAAGACTGAACTCCGAGTGTGTGAAGAAATCAGTTAAATTTGGAGGAGGAAGCATCATGGTTTGGTGAATGTTTTCTGCAGCAGGTGTTGGGCTTCTTGTATAGCTACATGGCAAGGTGAATGCTAATGTTTATCAGAACCTCCTTTGGCAACACCTGGTTCCTTCCCTGCATGCATCTCTTGATTTGCCTTCAATCTTAATGCAAGACAATGCCCCTTGTCATACTGCAGAAGGGGTAAAGAACTCACTTGAAGATGAGGATATAAAAATAATTAAATGTCCAGCTCAGAGTCATCATCTGAGCCTCATCAAGAATCTCTGGAGGATCACTGGAGACAACATTATGGCTGAGAAACATACTACAGTTACCAATCTCTGGAAGAGACTAGAAAAAGAGTATGAAACAAGCATAAACCAGAGCACTGAGTGAAATTGGTGTTGTCTTGCAGGTGTAAATGTGCTGAATCATTTAAAGCAAGAGCCTCCACACCTAACAATTTTTGAAAGCTGTAACCATCAAAAAATTGCCTTTGTGAGCTTCTTTTCTGCTACAATGGTTACTGTTCTCTAATTTTGCCTGCTGTATTTTCCACAATATAAAGGTTTTTGTTGAATTGCCTTGGTTATCTTAAAAAACATGCTAATAGAACAATGGTATACCCACAGCAAATATTCCTTAAAATTTTGGGCAATGAGGGTTGCCAACATTTGAGAAATAATCAAGTATTTATGAATTTTTCTCTAATTTTGCTCTCCACAGTAGCTATTAAGCTGTCTGAAAGCACTCACTGATTAAACTGTGAGGATGAAGGCTTTAGGCCTTACACATAGGCCACTATCAGTGGCAGACTGCATGGCATTTGGGCAGCTTTTGCTCAGCTAAACACACCATCAGTCACGCAAAAGGAAAATGAGCTTGGCAACGGAAACAAATTATTATTATTTTTTTTATTTTTAGTAACAATCTGCAAAGCAGGATTGTTGCACACACACACACACACACACACGCACACGCACACACACAGACATCTAATGAACTTGACCACTGTACACACAGCTATAACTTTACCATTGTAGGGAGCCTTTAAGATTGAATGTTTAGTTTGTTTTTAATGCTGCATTTGATTTATTTGAATCTCTCCCATTATTGCAGTGACATGCCTCATTAAGCCTATAAAATTTGTTTCTAGAACATGTCCAACAGACAGTAGTTTCAAACTCATGTCTAGTCAATTATTTGTTGCTTGCTTTCTGCCTGTTTAGCGTGCTAAATGCCTTTATTATGAGTTAATTTCCACTAGCAGTAATATTTAACGGCATAACAACATTTCCTGTAACAGTGCAATGCAGCAGCTGAATATACACGGCCAAACTAAAACACTGTACGTCTCTTCGTAAACATACGTATACACTATATTAAAGTCAAACATCAAGACTATCAATACAAATGTAATATTAAGCAGTAATAAAAACATGCAATTTCCCTAAACAGCTATTATATCAAGGTGCTTAAAATGTCATGTTTGCTTATGTACAGTATATTGCTGATATGAGAATGTGTGAACAGTTTCACTGACACAACTACATTCATACAGTAATGAACAAATCTCATTGAGAATGGTAAAAAGTCTGTGTCTAAGAGGAGCGTTTATGTGGCCCAGTAGTGCTTGTTAAATAGCCTACAGAAATTTCTTATTCATTCATCCATCTGCAGTAACTGCCTTATTCTGGTCA
Source organism: Notoglanidium macrostoma (assembly GCA_030068235.1). Lineage (NCBI taxonomy): Eukaryota > Metazoa > Chordata > Actinopteri > Siluriformes > Auchenoglanididae > Notoglanidium > Notoglanidium macrostoma. Next base: position 9,390,169 of record JAQQZR010000020.1, on the reverse strand, counting down.
GGTTACCTATCCCGGGAACACTGGGAACGAGGCAGGAATACACCCTGGAAGGGACACCAGTCTGCACACATACACACACCTAGATGCAATTTATCTTATCTTGGGAGGTGTGAGGAAACTGAAGAACCCAGAGGACACTAGGAGAACATGCAGAACTGCACACAGACAGAAATTCGAGCTCGGGGTTGAACCAGGAACCCTGGAACTTATAATTGGAAATGTAATTTATAATAATAATAATAAAATGTTATAATATGTTAATTCACAATCCCAAGGTTGCTTTACATGGGAAGAGAAACAAACAAACTAAATAAAAAAGCACCCTAAGAGAGGAAGAGAAAAGTTCCTGGAACGGAAAAGTCTTTTATTCAGATTTGAAATTAGATAAAGAAGAGCAGTCATTTACACACTGAGGAAGAGAATTCCAGAGTTTGGGGGCCATGGCACTGAAGCACCTGTCTCCCAACATGGAAAGTCTGGGGCATGGGACAGCGAGTAGATTGCTGCTAGAAGACCATATGCAATGGACCATAATAAAATGATTCATCAGCAAACTAAAATCAAGTGATGTCACATGTATAATGTAACAGCATATATTGGCTCTTTGGAAAGTAGCTTGCTTCCTTGTGAAAACCACAAAACCTATTACAACTGGCTGTCCTTCAATATTGTCCATGATGCACCAGGGAGTATTAGCATTTACACTACAGATGTGTCCCTGACCAATCAAGTCATCCGTTCATAATCTAATCATAGTCTGTCCTTCGTGTGCTTGCACCTGGCTTTTCAAGCGAAGTCAAGTGAAATTCGAACATGATCCGAACACCAGAAATGGATATAAAAGCAAGCTGTAAAATCAAATGTGATCTGATGAAAAAACAAGATTTAAAAATCGAATGTGATCTGATGTAAAAGCAAGATGTAAACTGGACCAAAGGACTGGTGCTAGAGTAATGAATACTCTACAAGTCTGAACAAATTTTGTTTTAAATAACTGGTTCCTTTTCCAAAATTCTTTGTGTTAATTGTTAAACATGAAGTGGATTTAAAGGAATGAGAAAGACCCACAAATGATGTCGTGTTAAGATCATGCATTATTTTTTATTCTCATTTGGCAGCAAAGGAGAAAAGTATGTCCTAGAAAGACTAATACAAATTGTAGTTTTGGCTATTAAAACCTAAACGACACTCGAAAGCTAGTTAATCTGGAGAAACTATAAGAAACATTCTGTGGTTCATTCCTGCAAGTCCAAAATAAACGCAATGCCTCCACCAGTGGATGTGTTAAAGCATTTATAATGTTCCCAAGTCTTGCAAAACCCTCAAAGCTCTCAGGTTTGTGCAGTGTTTTAGATGTCAGCTCTAATCCATGCTCATCCACCACGAAATGGGTTTATTAAGAGCCTCACAGGTTAGCTTGATCTGCATTGAATTCATTTACTGAATTACAGACCAGGTGTTGAATACTTTTTTTTTTTAACCTCAGTCTATATCAGCTCATAGAAACGTAGCTAGGAAGCTAAAATATATTTTATGTATGAACTCATGTCTGATGTTAACTTTAGGTACTCTACTCAACAAAGGTGCTTTTTCCTATGATCAAACATCTTTACTCTTAAAAAAAAAGCCAATTGAAGAGATCACACATACTTCCAAACACTAGGGGAGTAACACAATGCCACTAGCAGTCTGTGTTTAATGCTTCAAATATTCATGTCTGTATTCAGATTTAAACTAGAAGTTAGTGTGACCTTTTTAAAAAAAAATAATAATAAATAAGAACCCTACCAAACATTGGAAGACACTGGGAAAAATACAGAGGTTGAAATGGCAGCACTGTCATGATGTTATGTGACTTCTGGCTGCTCACAATATTTTCTAATGAACGTAGTTGGTTCTGTTTCCCAAAATATAAATAATCTAGAAGCCTCATTAAAACCCCAGTGACCCTGACCAGGCAGTTACTAAGGATGCTGTGAATGTTTTGCATGTTAATGAATATGGCCTTTCTTTGACCCGTCAGCTTAATATCGGAAAAACGTCCCACTCTCGATTCCAGTCCTGATGCACACTTCATACTTCAACCAGATGCATCCTTCTGGCAAGCTTTCTTTAAACAAACAAGCAAGTAATTAAGTTAAAAAATATATTGTGCACCTATTATTTTTATTTTTGCATTCATATCTGTTTAAAACACAGTTGTTCATTCTGTCCAATCAAATTCAAATTCACATTGTTTTGGACATATCCACAATCATACACAGTACAATGTGCAGTGAATTGCTTTTTATGACTGGTGGCATAAAACAGATTTGATATAAAAACAGAATTTACTTACATGTATTATATATTACTTATATACATATTATTAGGTAGTGTTGGTATACAGTAAATAGCCCTGTTCCACAACTGTAGTTATCCATATTACATCAAGAACTGCTCAACTAAGTAAAGATTAATGACAGTAATAAAGAAAAAGTAAGAAAGAAAAAACATTGAATTAGAAGATGTGTCCAAACTTTTGACTGGTACTGTTTATCATACTATTCACATTTATACATATATTTAGTATTACTGTACATACTATCAATATAATATAATATAAACTATATAATTCACATTTGCTGTTATTCTGTGTGTTTCATTCTTTAATGCACATTCCTTGTATTGATTACTGGCTCAGTTTTGATGAAAAACTCATGCAGTAATTGTATTGTACATACTGAACTTTTTGAACTTTGTAAATTGATTCAAATCCAAACAATCTATTATGTTATACAATTCTTATTAGGAATCAAATTTTAAGTCAATACTTAAGCATTCAGAAAAGAAAAGACAAATTAATTATTCCAACTGACAAGTATATGAGAATCAAAAGCTTTTTGATAGAAGATTGTGAGGGTAAGATCTTGCCATGAAATGTGTATAAGAGTGTAATATGTAAGAAGCAGGCACACTTTAGACTTATACAATGTCCCAAGATGCAGCCGATTTAAACAAATCATTCATTATTTATCAAAGTGTTGATGTGTGAACAGCAATCTGCAGGATCCATCTAAGGAAAAATGTAATGAAGGACTGCTGTGCTCCTGTTAGAATTGGTCTGCTGCTGATTTGGCACAGCCATGCTGATTGATAAGCAGGATCCTGCTGGGAAAATGGTCCTACTTGCTTGGTTACTTGCTTGCCAACTAACGTCAGGTCTAAAGGTCTAAATTATTACCTTTTTTTTTTTTGGTCAGCATTATCTAAAATGGTACGGTCTGTATCATAGAACAATAAAACCATGCACATTCTTGTCAATGTAAATAAATAAATAAATAAATAAGTAAATAAATAAATAACCACCCACTAAATTGAATCTGTCTGCGCTGGCATGATGCTTGTCCACAAATATTTGTCAAACTGTAATAAGAAATCCTTCTGGATTTAGAGGAATTGTAAATGGAAATGTTTTCTATCAAAAGTCTAACATTGCTTTATGTAACTGAAAATAGGCTTGTGTTCAAAGGGGATTTCATTTCATTGCTCTGGCACATTGGTTCCACTTCAGAGATCACAAAAGATGAGTGACGGGGTTCGTCATAGCTGTGTGGTTTCAAACTGAGCAGATTTTAAAATGTGTCCAAAATGACATTCTGTAATATGTATTGAATCTGGTCATTAAAACTGGAATTTTTGATAACTTCTCCAATCTGTCTGTCTTTCTATATGTCTCTGTGTTCTTTTCTGTGTGTGTGTGTGTGTGTGTGTGGAAGTGAGTGAGTCTCTGCTTTCATTGAGCTACATAAGGCAGAGGTGAGGTTTCAGCTCCAGATCTTCAGAGATGGTCCCTGTGCAGCAGGTGTGAAATATACAGTAGGCGGAGGAATGTGCTTTGCTCCATCATCCATGCTAACACTCCTCTACCCCAAAGCTCTGCTCACATCCATTACTGCACTCGCTAGCCTAAGCATCTCTCTCCACCTCCCTTGTTTAAAAGGCAGCTTTCTACAGTCCTTTTTTGACAAGGGAAAATCTCCATATAAGTATTTCATGGCTGATGTGTATGTAAGTGCGACTTGACAATTGCCTTATTTTTTTATTTAGTTGTTATTATTATTTTTTTTATTCCTCTGACCACAGGAGGAACGAGGGAAGGCCAGTTTGAGTGTTATCAGCAGGTACACAGTCCCACAAGGGAAGAGCAGGAGAGAGATATGATAGCCTTGCTTGACAGTGGGAGAAAGAACAGGCATGTTTTTCGAAGTCGGTGATGTGTCTCACTCCCGGTTGTCATCGTAGGGCAGAAATGAAGCAGTGCTGCTTGCTAAAATAAGAAGGAGAGCCTCGAGTGGGCAGATATTGTGTCTATTCTACTAGAATGCTTGAGATATTTTACCACCGTTTATGCCTACTTATTGCACATCTCTACAAAGCAATACAGAGAAATACAATACAGAGCTGTTTATAATCTGAGCTGAAAGGCAGAATATAATAAATGTGATGCAACTTCTCAAATTCTTTGTCTAGTTGAATTATGGTGGGAAAACTTCTCCTTAGTGGGAGTATTCTCAGAAGTAAATTCGTAACCTAAGCATATAAATCACTAAATTAAATAGGAACCTAGTTATGTAAACTGACAAATTCATAAGAATATTGGAGAAATTTGTATTATTGAAGATTCCTTATACAATATGAAAAAATTGATGAATGCTGAAGTCAAATGTATTGTTGGAACTTTTCTACATGTAAAAATGCTACATTATCATAAATAAAGGTGTATTCTTGCTTATATTAACCATGAAATAAATATTAAGCATTAATAAATAAATAAAAAATGACACCTTTATACCTAGCTTTCTGTCTGTATATAGAGTACCAGTCAAATGATTGGACATACCTCCTAATTCAATGACCTTTCTTGATTTTTATTACTTAAAAGACCTTTCACATCACTTCTCTTAATGTAGTTGAGCGGTTCTTGATGTAATATGGATCACTACAGTTGTTGAACAGAGCTATTTACTGTACACCAACAATAACTCGACACAACACTAATGATGATCTCAAACACATTAAGAAGGCAAGAAATTACACTAATGAACTTTTGATAAGGCACAGCTGTTAACTGAAAAGCATTCCAGGTGACGACCTCATGAAGCTGGTTAATATCATGCCAATAGTGTGCAAAGCTGTCATCAAGGTAAACACTGGCTACTTTAAATAACCTAAAATATGGAACATATTTCGGTTTTTTAACACTTTATTCTTTATGAAATAATTCATAAATCACATATATGTTCCGCATGCGTTAGTTCATAGTTTTGATGCCTTCATTATTGTTCTACAGTGTAGAAAATAGTCAAAATAGCTGTGTCCAAACTTTTGACTGGTATTTTATTCAAACGCTCCTTTCATAGTGTTTCAGTAGGTTTGTTGTTGGTTGTTGCACTTTTCACACAGCGGTAAATTTTTTTATAGGCCTCACTGGTGAGACATCTGGTGACTATCGGGGCCTGATGTCTTTCAAAAGTACACCTAAACCTCAGTGTCAAATTGTCTTAACTTTAAAATATTCAGTAGCACTTAATCTTGGTATTTACTAATGGTAGCACTTTATATTATTATTACTATTACTTTTTAAGTCGTATTTCAAAAGTCTCAGTATTTTGCATTGTCAGAGTGACAAAATGATTATATGCCATGCCAAACAAGCTGATGTAGTGTAATGCTGTCATTGGGTTTCATTAAAATCAATATAAGTAGTTATAAGGTGTGGTGAAGATGCCATAGGTTTTCATAACTTTAAAAGTAAAATAGGATAACAAACAAATAAACAAAACATAAGTATGGTATCACCGTTTCATCACATGTAGTATTCATATAAAGCAGATGTTCAGTGGATTAATTGTCATGACTTTTAATCGAATGTCATCTTGGAAATTGTCATAACACAACTTAAACTTGGCAACAAAAATCTTGTCACTTTACATCAAATTGACAACAGTTTTATGATGGCTGAAGCATATTAGAATAAGCCTTAAATGTTTTTTATGAGCTTATGTGAGTTTTCATGAAGTGCTTATGCAGGTGTCTGTAGCCCTATGCCTTATATTTCTACTTATATTACTTATATTACGAAATATTCATTACCTTTAAAAAACATTGCTTGTTTCATTCATTTGCCATGTAGTGTATATACATAAGCTCAGGGAAGGGTTAAAACCACGACATTAAACATTTGCAAAATGGAATCAATCTTTTTTCTTTCTTTCACATTTTTTATTTGCACCACATGCATTTCCATCTGCAGACCAGAGTACATTTATTTTCTATGAAATGTTGCCAAGAGAAGCGGAAAAGTCATTATTGCACTTCTGTTATACTGAAATGTCCACACTAATACTTGCAGTATGATTTTTCTCAGGCATCCGCAGAAAGAGAACACACTATAGTGATATAAAGTGAGTCGTTTTCAACCACCACAAGGAGCTTTAAAATGATCTAGTGTTTAATATCTTCAGATTGGTGATCCTTCCGAGGCTTTATGTCTAACCTTCTCATCTCACACAAAAATTTATAGGAAATTGCATTTGAAATGATGCACTTTGTGTGAGTCAGTGTAGACTCGTGTTGCATGGATAGCATGAACCAGAACAGTAAAAAATGAACAGATTTTTACGTGTTTTTTGCTGAGCTTATTTATGAAATGCATACAATAGAAATTTAATTAACAGTCATACTGTTATTGCTGAAGTGCAGCTAGAGGGAATAAAGGCTTTAGGGGATATACAACGCTAGCTGTGACTGCTTACTGCACTCCACCCAAAGCCATTACCCCCTGACCTTGTGTTTAGAGTTTGGTAAATGGATATAGTTCTATTACACTTTAAGAGAGTGGAACAGAAAGATGTAGCTTTGAGAAGTTGACCCTTGCTCCCCAACCGATGCTGTATTCGGTCCGACAAGCCTGCGGCACATTCTTAATTATTTCTTACTGATGGCCTAATCCATCAAGTGAAACAGTCTCGAAGACTTCCAGAGTAGACAATCTGAGTGGAGTGTAAGGCAGATTGGAGGTGGCTGGGGACGGGAGAGGGGTGTGTTTCTGTATTACAGTAACTCCTTCAGTGCTTTATGGGTTCTGAAAGAGAAAGCTGCTTCTCCGCTAATCTCAGCCCCTGCTGGCAGATATCAGTTGCGCTTACACAAAAGAAAAGGAATGCAAAAGGCAAAGATGTTCCTGAAACACTTTGATAGCTCTAATTATTAAATAGCGAGGAAAAGGAACAAAAATAATGATCAGCCTTATTATTTCTGGCATAATATTCTGCTGAAGTTCTGCCAAAATGAAACCTTGATCTAAAAATATGCTGTAATAATCTATGCGTTGGAATCCATGTTAATCCATGCACAATGACCATCTTTTCCAATATGTGACAACCTCAGAAAGCCCTTTACATCATCTAATTATGCTATATAATATCTAGTTACATAACTACTTACATAACACTGTCCTGAACTAGGATATGTTTCTCTTTTGTGTGCTTCTCAATCGCAAGTAGTTTGAGCATTTTAAGTCTAGTTACCGCCAAAGCTGAAAAAAGGACATCGCATTTAAAAATTCCACTCCAGTTCCCCTGAAGGACACCTGCCTACTTCTACATCGGGTTTACAACAGGAAACGAGTTCTTACTTTGATTATCAGCATCAAACGGATCAGATTCTGTATCATCACCCGAGGTAAAATTCACTTGCTGCATTTAAACACATTCCTGTTCTGTTAAGTAAATTTCGTGATAATGGATTTTTATTGGGTCATTTAAACATTCATAACTTTATGTGAGTAGGTAAGGTGCCGTCCACACCTGGTGTTAACATCCGTCTTCAGTGATCCCATCACAAGTGGACAGCCAAAACACACTTGGCATTTTGAATGCATCTCTAGTGACCTCTATCTCCAATGATAGGATTTCATGCATCATTTCCACTGGAGAAAGGGTGTCACACACGTTTATTATGGCAGTCTCCAGCTGCATTTGTTTTCAGGCAGAAACGTCTCGCGATTCCTATCTCATGTACCTGTATGGGCTGTTTCAAATGCTTCGATCATATGGTCTGCTGACAAAAGAAATGAGACACTGAAAGAAGCTACAAAAAGCAGCTGCTTTCATCACTGCTGTTATGGCATCACCTTTCTCCATTAGCCTAGCAGTGAAGAACCCTCTCAATGATCCAATGATTGGATATTTTCCAGCTAGGGCTATGAGTCAGTCCATTAGAAGGATGTAGTTATTTTTTGGTGTTGTTGTTGTTGTTGTTTTTAGAATTATGATTAGTTCTTCAATGATTATGATATGGTGGTTCTACAGCAAGATGGTCCTGGGTTCAAACCTCAAGGCCGGCTGGGGCCTTTCTGTGTCAGAGTTTGCATGTTCTCCTCGTGGGTTTCCTCTGGGGGCTCCGGTTTCCTCCTACAGTCCAAAGACATGCAGATTAGATTAACTGGCTACTCTCAATTGCCCATAGGTGTGAATGTGAGTGTGAACGGTTGTTCGTCTCTGTGTTAGCCTTGCAATTGATTGGCAACCTGAACAGGCTGTACCCTGCCTCTTACCCAAAGATAGCTGGCTCCAGATTCCCCACAACCCTGATTAATAAGTGGTAGAGATAATGGATGGATGGATGGATGGATGGATGGATGATTATGATACATCAGTGTTTCTCAGTGTGGGCTGTGATGGTACTGTAGGTGGCCTGTGAGAGGTCATTTGCAATGAATAAATAAAAAGTCTTCAATTTTCAATTTTGTAATTAAGTTTGAAATTACCATAAAATATTTATGATTGAAATATTTATATTTAAAATAAAGCAAAGCAATGGGATTTAATTTACATGTTGTTATTCATTTGTCTAACCTGTTTTGATCTGGAAGGTACCTTTTATCTTGTCATTGATATGGAATGGTAATTGAAAGAATACATCATCATTGGTGGGGAAAGAGTTAAAATGATAAGATAGGAGGTAAAATACTTCATCTTAGTCTCATGTGTTGATCAGATTTGTCATTAAAGGATTGGGTGGACTGCAGAAGTGTGTTTTTTTATTTCCAATTGGGCTGTGGCATTCTCAAGTTTGGGAATGGCTGTGATTTAATCCTTTAGACCCGTGCCATTTAATGATTTCAGTGTAATTCTAGTTGTAATTACAGTATATTCTCTCAATTGTCATAATGACCCTGTTTATGTTTTTTCTGTTAATGTGTCATAGGTTTATAATTATATTGATTTTAACTTTATGCTTTTCCCATGTTCTCTGCTCATTTTTATTTCATCTATCTCAAGCTCCAGTGTTACTTTGATTCTCCGCACAGACACCCCAGCGTATAAGCTAAGATTTTTTCTGTGTTATTTCAGACTTGACCTTGTGTGAATCTGCTGTCTCTAGGTTCAATGTTTTGCGCACAAATAAAATCTTTAAAACCTGTGGGTGGGAATTGGCCATGATGGAGGGTCTCCTGGCTCTGTCTGTTTTACTTATGATGAAGCAGTGAAATACTGGTGAAGTATTTTTGCATGCAGAAGGATTTACAACAAGGTCATTTGCTGTTGTCTGGGACTCATCAGGCGGCTTTTGGCTCAAACTACAGTCGCACTACATATGCATCAGAGGTGGTGAGTGATTGGATCACAATGCATTCAGGAGACACATTGGACTCCGTTCACATCTGTACTTAGCGATGTCCAGTTATAATCAGAATACTCAGGATGCATGCTAATGCCAGATGTGATCAGGACCTAAGTACTCTTCTCTTGGCATTTTCGCAAAATTATGCCAATTTTGCTATGACATGGTACACTATCCAAAAGCATGATCAAATCATAAGAAAACTGCAAGGTTTTAGTCATATGTAAATAGAGTGACTGCTAAATTTGTTAGACTGGCTCCTTACCTGTCATTATCTTTACAAACAGACAGCCAGAGCAAAGTTAGAATGTAGCCAAAGTAAAAATATTCCCATGTAATTGTATTATATTTAAATATATGTTTGCTTGGAAAAAAAAACCCTCAATTTTGGCTGATTTGTAGAATTTGACACCCAATGGGTTTTTGACAGAACACATAGTCAGGATGTCACAATCCAGAGAAAGAAAGAGAATATTATATTCAACGCAATTATGAGGCAGGTCTGGATAAGGTGGTCATACATATTCACATCATGTCATTACATTGGTGATGGCCTTTGAAACACTGGAAGGGTGACTTTCTTTCACGCTTGTTCTATCCAGTTAAGATGAAATGTTACAAAACAGGTGCTTGGAAACTGAACAGCACTCCAGCATTTTTAAAGCTAGCTTCTTCAGTGTTATAATGAGTCACATGGAGCAGGCACTAGATAGTTGTTCCAAAAATCACAGATGCATGTTTAAGGTTGCAGTTATGAAATGAGATTACCCCCCAATAAATTCTTTGACATACTGTAAGAAATTATGTAGTCTGTGTTTCTTATTTATTTGTATAAGTTTGTCACATCTACTTTACCCATGCTTGGGCTCACGCAGCAGTATCTGCATATATCTTAAGTCATTTCGATGAGATCAATTGGTGTGCAGCAGAAGCTGCTCATTTTAAGGCACCAGATGTGTTTCGTTCAATTTTCACTCCAGCGTGTTTAGTGATATGTTAAAGTGAAGCAAACATACTAGCACACACAGCACCATCTTTCATTATGGCTTAGGAAAGGATCTATGCTTCCATTTCTCTCCAGACCTCTAGTGCCTCACTTTTCTTACTCTCTAATCACACCAACATCAGCAGCAGTGTAGGAATGCTAGATTGTTCCTCTCCAGTGTGTATCTGTGTGTATAAGATTTTGTGTGTGTGTGTGTGCATGTGTGTGTATGTGATATGAGATAGTGGGGGGAACGACACTCAGGAGAGTGAATACACAGCTCACAATGGATGTCTTGTAACTCTGGTACATTTCTAATGCAAAGCAGCATGTACCAGCCAATGTATGTCATCATTTCTTTTTCCACTGTATTTCCTTGCTATTTTTTCCTGTGCTATTTCCTGTAAATGTAGCTGCATGAAACTGAGAATGTCAATTACAGAAGGATGTGTCTTCACTTTTACTTTTTCATCCTGCATGCAGCTCACAGGGCTTTTTCTTAATGCTGTATAGTGCACAAACAAAGGAAATAAATGTCTCAATTAAGCATTGCTTAAAGCTCCACTATGTAGGATTCAATTGATTGCAACCAGAATGCCCCTTCCTTACCTCTCCCTTTCCAAGCATGTATTAGAATAAACTGTAGCTGTCAGGTGCCCATAGCGTACGTCCAAGTACTTACATTCACACTCCCTTGCTTTTTACATGACCAATAATACGTGATCCAGTGGTTATTTTCTTTTCCTTGTCTTCTTTTCTTCTTCTTTGTCTTCCTTCCGATGTTTCCTTTTGGACTCACGCTACCAAATGCAAAAATATGAAACATGGAAGATGCTCTCTAGAGGTTTATCTGTTCTGAGCTACTGTAGTGGGGTAAAATAGTGACTGTAGAGGTGGACACATGCTCTATGTAGATATAAATGGCTCATTCTAAGCTTATGAAAATACAACGATTCTTAGTCACAGTTAGTGATGGGGATGAGACCACCTATACTGAGTTCAAGTCAAGACCAAGACCTTAAAGGGTCAAGTGTGAGTCAAGACTAAGACTCTGGGATTTTGGGATGGTCCAGATCGAGTCAAGACTACTGAATCTTTGGAGAAGGTGAGAGCGAGTCAAGACAGAGACGTAAAAAAAAGTCAATTTTCAAGACCATGGATTTATTTAGACTTATTTATCATCACCCTCTTAATATTCAAATGTGAAATTTCTGTAAGGGAGATTTGGGCTTGGCGGATACAGGGACAAACAAACATGCAACATAAAATGTGCTTGCACATTTTTGGCGCTCAGTTGGAATAACAGACTTTTACTCTGGGATCGCCAACATCACCAACATATATCAAATACATAACACCTGTCAATACAACGTGAATTAATTAGTTAATTAATTTTATAGGTTTTTTATGTGTATCATTATTTTTGAGAGTATGAAACATAGAACAGTTTATCATCGTCACTGTGGTGGAGGAATAAAGTGGTCTTGAGGTCTCCCTCTAGATTTACAAGAAGTAAATTTCTTCCCCAACCCATGCCACTCTAGTCTGAGACACATTAAAGACTGAGTATAGTCGCTTTCAATTCCGAGATGGGACCGAATAAGTGAAAAGGTGGTCTCAAGACTGATCTTACTTGACCCAAAAGAGAAATCAAATATATTGTACAGTGTATCCAAAACGCCAGGAGCCAATGAGAGTAAAAGTACATAAGTGCATGTTTTGGGAACAAAGTTATGATTTAATTGGGTACAAAGTTATGATGTAGTTACCATGCTAAAAAAAGATGTCCTCAGGACATCCTCAAAGGTAATGAGAACATTACTTTGTGGGGAGTCAGTAAAGAGTACAAAGAACATGCTTTCTGACATGCTCAGGATGCTCCATGAAACTTTTCCTTTTACAATTTACAATTACACCTATATAATGCGCAGGATCAGTATTGAGCTGATACTAGTTAAAAATGGTAAATTGGGCAAAAAACATGAATTTAAGCCAATCCTGTAGAAATATAGCCTGAAATACCACAGATTTTCTTGTAGCATTGCCACTTCACAGCCCCAGCGTCATGGGTTTGATCCTGAGCTTGGGTTACATCCTATGTGAAGTTCTTCTTCATGTTCTCCCCATGTGCATGAGCATTTCCTCCAGATTCTTGGGTTTCCTCCCACCTCCCAAACCCATGCCAGTTAGTGGACTTGCTAAGTTAAATTGCCCATAGATATGAATATATGATCTGCCATGTATTTTTGTTTTTTTTTTAATTTTCCCCTGATTTCTCTCCCTAATTTTTGTAGTGTTTAATTCCCAGCCATCAGATCACACGACATCTCCCACATCACACGACAGCTACCAACCAGGGAGGGTGAAGTCTATCACGTGCATCCTCTCAGGCACTTCAAGCCAGCTGACCAAATCTTTTCGAACTGCTGCACATGCGATACCAGGGGCAGCGTAACGCACAGAGGACAGCTCTATCTGCCTCTTTCTGTATGCAGATGGATATTGTTTAATGTCTTTTAAATGTCATAATTGCAATGTCACTTCTAAACATGTACTATATACCTGTATCTGTATCTGTATCATTTATAATGCTACCAGTACAACCTTCTTTACCTCACAATATCAGCTAAAAACCAAAAATGGATGCACACTAACTTGTGTAATACTTGATTACACACAATTTTGGTAGATGTCCCTGAAATGTTGGTTAAATTGTGCACTTTTGGTTCTCACACAGTAGAGATCCATAAACCTTGTTCCCTATTCATGTGCATGGCCTTGCACTCAGCCTGCGTAGGTGGTGAAGTCAAAGGGGTGACATCAACAGCCCCTCAGTAAGCAGCACTGAGTTTCATGGGAAATGATTAATTCAGCACAGCCAGCTTGGTGGGTCACTAGGCTCTTCCCTTTACCAGTGCTTGACTCCCGCCACTCGCTTCATTTATCCTGCCCTGTTATTGATTAATTCATGGACCTTATTAAAGTTTCAGAGGCTTGCCAAATCTTCTTCACTATTCTTGACCCTCCGGTTGATCTTCATCCAGTAGCACAGCAAGTCCCTTTGGAATGTGCATGGAAAGAAGAGGAAAGCTCTTTAGGGGAAGATAAACCACTGTAACCTTCGACAGCAAACCACTTGAGTCTCAAGCATCATTATCCTCTCTGAGGCTCATGGATCACACATGGGGTTAGCCTGGCATCAGTTGAAGGACTTAATTAGGCACCAATATGACATTCCTCGCAGTTGAATACAATCTAATGTACGTCTGTCACTTACTGTATACATTTATGCCCAGGAAAAGCAGTGAGAGAACACACAGACTCTTTCAAACCATTCAGAGTACGTGAAGCCAGAAAAGCTATTGTTAGTGCTCAAGAAATGAAAGACAGAGGAGAGAAACCACATAATGACTGCTATCATTTTTTTCCAATTCTCAAATGTAGCTCATATGTGAAAAGTAACAGCATGCCACTGATGTTGAGTAACAACTTAATGGCCTGAAAGAACTGTTACTTTATTCATGTGCACTTTATTACTGATTTCTGCAAGTGCAAAGCAATATGCTGAAAA
>JAQQZR010000020.1:9315118-9333703 GCA_030068235.1 Notoglanidium macrostoma | reverse complement strand
TTAGAGTAGCCAGTTGACCTAATCTGCATGTCTTTGGACTGTGGGAGGAAACCGGAGCACCCGGAGGAAACCCGTGCATGCACGGGGAGAACATGCAAACTCCACACAGAAAGGCACCCTGGGTGACCCGGGGGTCAAACCCAGGATCTTCTCGCTGTGAGGCGACAGTGCTAACCACCCCACCACTGTGCCGCCCACTTTGAAGAATCTAAAATATGAAACTTTTTAGGTTTTTTAACACTTTTCCATTTACCACATAATACTATACATGTTCCATGTGTGTTATTTCATAGAAAATAATCAAAAATAGAACAATCTATGAATAGTAGGTTTAGTGCCATTAGAGTACCATATATGTGTATTCAAAAACAGACCAATTCTAAAAAAATATGGGAACCCTATCTGAGCTAGAGCCAGGTGTCTGCAGGGTTGCGTGATGCTGCAGGGTTTCTTTAATAGTCTCATTGCACATTCTCGTTGTATGCACTGGTGCTGTGTGTATGAACCCGAGCTGGTGTTAAATGATTTTGATCTGATTGTTTTTATTGTTTAGACTTTTGTCCTTTTTTTGCCCTGTTGAATTTGTAAAGCGTGCATTTTGTTCTTGTTGTAAAAGTGTAAACTCATAAATATATTGTAAAAACATAAAAAATGCTACATTCCAGTTTTTACATGTCCATTGTAATGGGAAAAAAATAAATGCATAAATCATGGATAAAATACCATTTAAAAGCAGAAAGTAACAAATCATGCAAAGACAGATCATTACAATGTAAAGGTATGCTGATAATGTTTTAGGTTCTGAGTATAAAAACACTTTATGGATGTCTGAAGACTTGTGCAATTAGTTGAATGCAGCTTGTGTTTTCTTTTGCCTTTTGACCCTTGAAGTATCTTTGGTGATTGGATCAGAGAATGTGTTTGTAATTATACTCTCCTTTAATCGATTAGTTGTGGGAGCTCCTGACCTCAGTACATCCATACAGCCTCAGTATAACTGCCCTGAATCACAATAGTGTCTTGCATGTAATTAAAGATTTACAATTAAAGAATGTATAGGACATTCACTCATTCTGTAAACCTGTTAGTTATCTGTATTTATTGATCTTGTCGTCCTCCATAGTTTAAGGTCTCACTTCTGTGATGAAAAAAAATTCATGGTTTAGAAGCACCACATATTCCCTTCCTTGTTGATCACTCACTTTTAATATGCTTTAAAGTAAATGGTCATACTTGGAGTTATTTATTTATTTTGTATTTAGTGATTTAGCTATTTTGACAGCACATCAGATAGTTCAAGCCATTGTAGAGCGTGAACTATTTTTGCAGAGCACAGTTCAGCATTCAGTATGAGCAATCTAGAAAAAGCTTCTTTTCATCCTTGCGTTTAATCAGTGTGTCTTTATGCTTTTTTACACAGGTAAACATTTTTGAAATACATGCATCACATGCAGTATCAATGTGCAGCATTCAAGAGAATCTACAAACTGAAATGTGCAATTTCAGCTTTCATGACACTATTTGTTCAGCCTCATTTTGGTTGTGTTTTGAGACATATTCCTCTCACGGCCATGATGTTGCTTCGTGAATTATACATCGGCTATCAGATGAGAGTGAAAACAACCTTATGGTACGAATACAAATGACACAGACAGAAGGCATGCTTGCCTTATCTCCAGATGATCCACAATCATCATCATTTAGAAGTGAAATATTTGTACTCTCACTATAAACTTGTCCAATATTTGGAGGACATACTATAGAGTCTGACACAACAGGGGAAAGCAAGGCTGTGTAAAATTAATAGGAATGTTGAAACTGGTGGACAAAATAGTGTGATTAATGAAAAGAGTAAGTTGGTGCAGGTGCAGAAATCTAAGCAGGAGGAAGACAATATGCCACTGATAATATAAAGCAGAACTTCTTAAACTTGCACACAGGTGCCTATTTAACCGCAATTCAATTCCATGGACTCACTCAGCTCATTTATTTTATGAATTTAATCCAACTTATCAAATACCAGTCTCAAATGTATACAGCAATAGTCTGGAGCTTTTTATTCCTGAATGTTCCATCAACAGAATATGAAAAATCCAGGATGGCATTATTTATAGGCCTACTTGCTTTTGAGTTATTGAGGATGAAATTAAACCCACTGAATTTCAGTGACCTGTCAAAGAGGCTAATAACTATAAGAAACTTGTAATAAATACAACTTTGGCAATTTTGGAATTTCATTGAAAACAAAACACGGACCCATGGCTATGCTTCACAGAACCCTGGTGGTCCCCATAGCCCTCTTTAAAAACCATCAATAAAGAGGATGACATGCAGATTAAAATATTTACGGGAATGTGCAACTGTAACTAGAATATAAATAAATATTATTAGAAATCACAATGACACAACGACAGGATACATTGCATATGAACTTTTTACACAAATATTGTTCTGCTTGTGGCTACAGAAAGCAAGATTCAGGACTGCTGAGATTATTGGAGAAGCCGGGACCCATGAAGCAGAACAGAAGACCAGCATCATTTGTCACACAACTGACAAAGGAATATACTTCATATGACTGCCTTCAAACTCAAACTGATAAAGCTCTATGGCCTCAAGACTAGTACATAGTCCCTGGAAAAAAAACTAAACATTCTAAGCTTGAGGGGTTTTTCACATTACAATGTGCATGCTAGGTTTTTAATCTATTTTGACATTGATGCCCATAGGGGAAAACGAGTCCTCTCTGTTGTCTTTTTCCCCACTTTCATTCTTATAACTTTGAAATAAGGGAACATGTTTATATAAATGAAGCAATGTTCCTAGCCTTTAGGAGATCTGTTCATACGAAGCTCGTTCCTAAAAAAAAAGAAAAGAAATAATTTACTGTTCACTTCAAAAAAAAAAAAAAAGTCTTTCGATTGTGTTATTAACTTCAAAAGATGCAGAAGTGACAATGAACAAAAAAATTTAAAAGGCAAAGATCTCAGAAACTGTTCCAGGTTCATGGAAAAGCTTCAGATAGCTTGGTAAAAAAAAAAATCGTGATGTTAGTTTGGTCTTTTGTGTGCTAAAAGGGCTAAGTCACACAACCTTTTTAGCAACTCGGATCTCGGGCTCTCGGCCCTCACTTTTAATTTGTGAGCAGTGACCCTGAAGGAGTAAAAGGAATTAACATTTGCAGGATACGTGTTTAACCCCCATTTATAATGCCTCTTGTTTGACATTGGTTTTTACAAAGCTCTGCCTAAGATTTTGGCATTATGGCATGTGACATGTGTGTATGCATATCATTGTAGGATGTAAAAGACTGTAAAATTCGCTTCAAATCCAACCTGACAGCTTTGACTCGGAATAACTATTATAGGATTTTCAGGGTGGCTTACACTTTTAGCTGTGCAAAAACATCGAGTGATTTCTCCTACTGTTTCTTTCCCTCTATTGTCATTTTTAACAGAAAACAATCGCACACTAAAGACCGAAGACAATTTTATGGTGTTATTACACTTCTTGTACTGTTCAGTCTCAAAACAAGACTTGCGAACTAAAGGTCATTTGGCAATTTGTCTTTGTAATTCTTCATTAGTTAAGGTTAATTAACTTTCCATAACAAACATGAATCAATCACCGTTATGTTCCACATACAGCAGTATGATTGCAGATAAATGTACTGTATATGCTTCTACATATTTTGACAGATCCTGTAAATGAATAGGTCAGGCCTTGCAAGAAACCATTCTTAATGTAATTGGACCAGAAATGTCACCAAGTCATCCTATTGGCTTTTTTTTTTTTTTTTGTCCTTATCAAATTTGTGTTGAAACAAATTGACTTCCTCTTTCACGTTGAGATGAGTCTATCGCCAGCTGTCTGGGGGCTGCAAAACGCACAATAAGTATTAAGCAGAGGTAAAGCACCAAAATGTATCAGCTCAGCCTGCCACTGCATTGTAATTTCCTGTCATGCCAATGCCAAGAGTGTTGTGGCACCACAGGGTTCTGCATAAATCTTGAGGAACATGCACATACTGTGGGAGCAAAGCTGGCTAACCTCAGACAGAACTGGCATACAGACATGCTAACGTGCTTTCAGTGGTGTCACCCCCATGCCAGCTTTGTGCTATTGTTTGCGTTCAATGTTGCCTGTATTCTCAGAAAGGACTTCTTATAGCTCACTCTGTGCCAGGTCCATATGCTTTGAAGAAATTTTCTACTGCTAACGCACTCGCCTCTGCAGAACTTTTACAGCACTTGTGATATAAAGATTCTTAGAATCTATTTCAGAAATTGTGATTTTCTGACAAATGTATTATTTTTAATAGTTTCAGTTATGTTCAATTAAAATGATGCAAAATCAAATTATGTAAATCATGTGACTCACATTTTTACTGTCATTACAATCCACTCACTGTGTTACTCATGTCTCTCACCTGTTCCTCTACTAGTTCATATAACATTATTTAAAGTATGTAGGATTTAGGGGGGATCTATTAGTGGAATTGGTATATAGCACTCATAAGTTAATTTTCATTAGTGTTTAATTACCTCTAACTACATGTAACTGTGTTTTCATTAGCTTAGAATAAGCCCTGTATATCTACATTTGGTGTGGGTTCTCTTCTATGGCAGCCATGTTGCGCATCTACAGTAGCCCAGAAATCTCAACGGCAAATCTCTAGAGAACACCTACCCTGTTTCGTCTTTTTACAACCCCCGATTCGAAAAAGGCTGCGACGCTGTGTAAACCCAAAATAAATACAAAATCTAATGATTTGCATTTTCTATACCAATATTCAATACAAAAACAGTTGGGAAAGTTGTCATTTGTTGTGCTTTATAATGTGCCACACACAGGTCTTGACTGCAGGGAGGCCAGTCAGTGATGTCCTTTATGAGAATTGAAATCAACCTAAATAAACATTTATAATGACTTTTTCACCAGTTGTCAGATGTCATTCACACTTATCAAGTTTCACAATTTATCCAAGAAAATTATTATTATTATTATTATTTGGCCTTTTTTATGGTCTCATATGAAGCATACCAAGAAAAAATATCTTCACAACATACTGGCACTCTGCAGAGTGTCGTCACAGCAACCCTGGGCTCAGGGACACTCTTAGCTCCACCCAGAATGACTGGTTAATTTTGCCTATTGAGTGAAAACCCATTTCACACACAGACTAAACCCCCAAAAATGGATACGAATGAGCAACGGCTAAACGGTCCAAATACATGGCAATTCTTTTTTTGCTGAAAGGAGATTTCAGATTGACTACATAGACAGTGAGTTCCATGTGATACAATTTTGTGTTAACTTCACTATTTTGTTACATGCTCAAAAGTGAAAAGCAAGCTACACAACTGTGTACACACACACACACACACACACACACACACACACACACACACACACACACACACACAGCTTTCTGTTTGTTGAATTTATTTTTGATGTTTTATATAGATGTATCAATTTGAAAAAGCTCAGCTCAAGTTTACGAAGATAACAATGACAATAAGGAAAGAATAGGACACGTGAGGAGAGCCTTTTCTTAGAGTTTCAACACTGTTAGAATGCCATGAATACTGACTTTGTAGCTCAGCCTGGAGAAATTTATCATGACAAAAACTTACTGTATGCCACATGACTTAGATATTAGAACTGAGCCAGTGGTGTTTCATTGGTTAAGGCTCTGGGTTACTGATCAGAAGGTCAGGGGTCAAGCCCCAGCACCGCCAAGCTGCCACTGTTGGTCTCCTGAGCAAGGCCCTTAACCCTCTCTGCTCCAGGGGTGCTGTATCACGGCTGACCCTGCGCTCTGACCGCAGCTTCCTAACAAGCTGGGATATGTGAAGGAAAGCATTTCACTGTGCTGTAATGTATATGAGACAAATAAAGGCTTCTTCTTTTAAAACAAATTCTGTAAATATATTCACCATACTCTCATGCATCCTGAGTATCTGTTAGATAAATTGTTCATCTCAAACAATGAAACCAGCATTTTGTACTTTTTCCCTAACAGTAACGTCAGTGCAACATTATCTGCCCATTCCTCATTATTATGATAGAGATCCTGAATAACTGAAATACAGTGAGAGGAAATAAGTATTTGTACACTTGGGTTTTTATTATTTCATCTTATTTATCAAAAGATAAGTACAGAGATGCATAACTAAAATTTGCACGAGCACTTAGACAAATCAGAACTCTTTTGGAACCAAACAACAAACAAAAATAGACTTCTATAATTCAGCTGGTTATTTGGTGAGAAAGAAGGGTTGCTCATACTAGCCCATGAACACCCATGGTAAAATATGGAGGTAGATGCATCATGATATGGGGCTGGACGTCATTGCAGGTAACATGAGTGGAGTGATGTACCGGGACATATTAGAGAATCTGGGGAAATTTCAACAAGAGAATGACCCCAAACACACAGCCACAACAACTCAAGACTGGTTTCTAAAAATAAGATCAATGTGTTTGCATGACCGAGCCAATCTCCTGACTTTATTTCTTGGCGGATTTTAGAATTGTGAGTTCATCAGAAGGACCCTAAAACAAGAGGAATGCCAGGAGGATTGGGCCACAATTGAACCACGATGCTGTGAAAATCTAATCAGTTCTAACCGTAGATGGCTTGAAGCTGTAATTACCAATGACATTTTTGCAACAAAGTATTAATGTTGTTGATTTGTTGATGAACGTATGGATATATGCACTGGAAGTATAGTACGAATACTTATTTGCCTCGTCTTCTCCAGTGGTCACTGTACCAGCACGTCTGGTAAGAGGTACCCTTTTTAGAGAAGGTCTTCATCCTGATGTAATGGCCAACTAGGAGAGATTGTGAGTGAGCAGAATTCTAAATGGGGGGAAAAAAACCTCGGTGTGCCAGACAGTGGCTGTCCCTTCCATGTGCGCAAATCATCCCAGCAAGCAGAGGCCAAGAGAAGGGTAATCTAATAAAACCAAGAGTCCAAGGATCATCAGTTGGGCATTTTTTAACTGCAACCTCTTGCCCAGGCCTCTTGTGTCTCCCATGTTCCTGGCTGCCCCTGTTCCATCTCTACCCTAGGCTTGATAGCACATGAAATCCCTGCACAGGCACATGCTGGGTCATCAGCTCCCCTGGTTATGCCCCTAAAGCTAGGGTTTCTGATGCTGGACCCATATCAGTGTCTGATCTCTTTCAAGCACAGCATGGAGCTCTGTAGCTCTGAGTCTCAGAGACATGCCATTTTACTGCACATATCTTAGGTGGAGCCACTCTAAGAGACAGGATCAGGAGTCGCCTGATGGCCTTGACATTCTTACTAACCCTACTACGGCCATAGCTATGGACTTTCTAGGCCCAATGTAAATGAACACTCTATGTATTCCACCTATTGAGAATGTAAACTGATTTTTTTTAAGTCCCCTTTAGGGTTCTCTCTATCTAGGATACCTGCGTGACACACCTCGCCAACACATGGTTATGGTCAATACAACGTCAGCCTGATCATAGTGTCTCTGTTTAATATTGTTATCCCTAAAAGGTTATTTTCTTCTGCTGGTAGACTTGTCAATACACATAATAACCTGTCGTGTCTCTGTCTCTTGCAGCTTCTGCTCCTAGCTCTGAATGATGTCACAATTAATGTTAGCAGCACTGGTAAAACCCATTTTTGTTCTGAACAAAAGTTCTGAAGGGATCTCTAATGCATTTTGTTATAAGGGCAATTAAGTTTTTAACGTTTCTGGTTCTGTGAGAGTCTTTGCTCCTGTTCGTAATTCTGAAGATGTTTCTGAATGTCTAGCTCTTGCCATGCCTCTGCTGGTGCTCCTAGTTTGAACTCGGTTGTCTGCATGCAACTGACTTTGGGTTTCCAATATTGTCTATTGGGTTAGTTTTATGTCTAGTCTTAATGCAGCATAATCCCATATTTTAGCTTTTGTGCCTGTTTAAGCCCTCTCTGATACAGCCCTCAATGCAATATTGATTGATGCTATTGATTATGCCCCTAACAGAGATTATATATAGATCATAAGCTTCAGCTTGAGGCTCCGATTACAGCTGGAATAACCCCAGAGTTAACTTTTTTTTTCTCTTTATCTCAGTTCACAATTATAATTCAGTTCTAACTTTTAATTATATAACTCAGGTTAGGCCTTTGCTCATATATCCAGCTCAGGCTCTGACTCTTTAAGCTTTTAGCTTTCTTCTTTGTTTGTTCAGCTGTTCAATTCTTGTTTCAACTTGAAATTCTGTTACTGTATCTACTTCTCTTCCTTTGGTTACCTTGTAACCCAAAACATTGTCTGACCATGTGTCTCTCATCTCTTGTCTCTAATCCTCCATCACATCTCATTTCATAATTTTTCATAATTTGCCAGTACATCCACTAGCCTTCACTTGTGTCAGTTTTCCCACTAAACCTTCATTTAATGTGGTTCCTGATATCAGGTGATCTCTGAGCCATTCTCAGTGTCAGCACCAATGCTATATGCTAACCCTAACCCAGCTCCAGGATTTACCTCCAATCAGTCCCTGAGTGTTCAGCCCAGGTCCCTTAGCCTCAGTGCCTGAGTATCACCCCCAATCCCAAGCATCAGCATCAGTCCCTGAGTTTTCCCTAGCAGTAAATCCCAGTCTTCAGGATCCTCCTGCCATTGTTCCCAGTCATCAGCCCCAGCCAGTGAGTTTTTCCAAGCATCAGCCCCAGACCCTGGGTTATCCTCAGCATCAGCCCTGGAATAAACTCGGGTCAAACGAAGATGGACCCATGGCACTCTTATAAGTTCTAAATGTTGCTTACACATTTAGTAACTTTGAAACCAAATTCCATTCTGTGAGAGGAAGCAGAACAGCAGATTTTCAAAAGTGCACATAAATCCCTTTATTGAAACATCTTTTCAATTCAATCTGACTTTATCTCATTGCATCAATATACAATCATGAATTCTTCTGAAACACTAAAAGAAAATCCTCTTATATTTAATCTAAATTAACACAGCTAACACGATCATCAGGTCGCTCATCAGCCAGAGGCCTATCATTAGGCAAATTCTCTGATCTGCTACCAAAAAGATGTAATGGCACTCATGCAGCAATGTAGGCTGGCACGAAAATGCTGCTGTGATGGTCCCCTAATGACCTGCTGCTCAGCTTGGATTGAGGGTGCAAGTGACCAGCAGGAATTTGTCAATTTATTGATATGATACAAATGAGAACTGTATTTTCCACGCATCTGCATAGAAAATTGCTTATTTATTATTGAAGGAGGACAAAAAATGTTGCCCTTCTTTATTTGGACACTGAATGTGCTCTGGCTGTAACATGTAGGATCAATCCTAATGTGCAGCTATGCATACACATTATCTTGAAAATTGCTTGGTGGATTTTGGGCACAAATAATTCCAGATCCATTATTTGAGACAATTGTCTGTGGGCCTTTGACAGACATTTTGCATGGTATATGGATTAGCCTTGATTGACAGTGCACACTGTTCAGAGGGGCATTGCGATGCATTAGCATTCAGTGACATTTTCCCATGTGCTTATGAAACAAGAGCTGCCATGTAAACGAAACACCATCACCAAGCACAGCAAGACAAAAAGGGGGACAAAATGCAATATAAAATGACATTGTACACTGGATGGGCTACCAGAAGGGCATTTTAATGGGGAACTAGAGACCAGTATTAGATCAGCTTGAGAATTGAGAGAGATAAGAGAGAAGGGTGTGAAGATGTGACTGAGAGAACGAGAGACTTTAAAGTAAAGTTTAAGGAGAGTAGTTATCAGTGGGATAACTGATAACTACTCACATTGTATACAAACTTAACCAAGAAAGTTGAGTCAAAGACAAAAGGATTTGATTATGCTGTAGTCCTTGCACAAAAGGTGCATATGTAGTCATACAAAAATCTCAGACAATAAAGAACACAATATTGCCTCTACACCTGAAAAATGCAAGGGTTTGTGATTTTATAGCAATGTTCCAAAATGGAGATAAAAAAGGACTAGTAGGCCCTCTATTTTTTTTTTTTTTTAGTGTCTCAAATTGATTATTATAATTAATTATGATGCAAATTAACTTTAAATTTACACAGGCATTGTGGTGGACTGGCGACCCACCCAGGGTGTACCCCGCCTCTCGCCCGAAGATGCTGGGATTGGCTCCAGCTTCCCCCGCGACCCAGACGGATAAAGCGGTATAGATAATGGATGGATGGATTACACAGGCATACACACCCCAAGGTATCTGGAGGAAGAAAAAAAAAGGAGTGACCTGCATCCTATGAAACAAACAAACAAACAGAAATCCCATGGTTTCTTGAAGCTTTGCAGTAAACATGGAGTATTACCATCCATCCATCCATAGTATATCTTTGTATGTTGTACAATTTCCCTAAAGACCCAGGTCCACAAAGACATGGGTTTGGCAAGGTTTGTGGAGAAGAACTTTAGTGTCCCACACAGAGCTCTGACTTTAACCCCACTGAACACATACTTGGGATGAAGTACAACATTGACTGCACCACAGACATCAGTGCCTGACCTCACTAATGCTCTTAATAAATAATAATAAATCCGCACAGCCGTACTCCAAAATCTAGTGGAAAGCCTTCCCAGAAGAGTGGGGGTTATTATAACAGCAAAGGGGGGCTAAAGCTAGCATGGGATGTTCACATATGAGTGTTATGGTCAGGTGTCCATATCCTTTTGGCCATGTCGTATACAGCTGATATCCCTGCTGATTCATGTAAATATTCAACCAGACAATCAATTGAAAACAGAGCAATGCATAAATTTGCCCATATACATGTCAAGAGCTTCAGTCAAGGTTCACACCAGATATTTGAGAATTGCATGAAAGAGCAGGTGTAGAGATGTTCCTGTTTAAATGGCCAGAGTGTATATAAAAGCAATTTTGATTTTCATTTGTAATCTTTTCAGACAGATTTAAACTATGCAAAACTTTAAGACATCTGCAAAATGTCTACACATGACTAAAGAACTAATCTCACAGCTTTTAAGCAAACATAATGCAACACTCTACAGAAGCCTCGAGATGCTTACGTTTTTCTCCAATGAGACCTGATATTTGCCATAAACCATTAGCACTTCTGTGTCTCACCAGCGTGAGTCCATATAACACCAGTATATGGGCTGTTTCTCACCTGAAGAGACATTGTGCATATCTGTGAAAAGACGGAGCTATGGAACAAATACCACTGAGCCACAGGGACTTGCAGTTCATCGTCACACGGAGAAGAATAAAAGAGTCTGTAGCAAAATAGCTTATCGTTTCTCCTACTTCTTAAAAAAATAACAACAAAAAAATAACCCAGTACTTGGGGGAAAAAAGATTAAGTAACTTGAACAGAAGCTAATCTGGTCTCTGGTGTTAAGCAGGTACGCACAGACATGGAGCAGTGCAATAGTGAGCGCACTTACAGTACCACGTTGGTATAAAGATTCATATATTATATATGACACTTTAGTTTGCATATAAACAGTGAGGAGAGCAGTTATTTGGCAACAATAGCAGCTTACTAGTGTTCAGTTTAGTGGTCTCATAGTCTTAACTTCTATTGTTGTCTGGTTATCCTTAATTATGGAAATGTACTGTATATGACACTTAATCTTAACTTAATCTCTTTGAGATGTACCTCTGTGAAAATTAAATCTATCCACATATGTTTAGACACCTAAATCTCTGCATATTTCTGCATAACTGAATTCAACTGTCTTGGTACTTAGCATCTTTTTCCCTGACACACATGTACATTAAATACCAAGTGTGTTGAACTGTCCATCAATTATGTATTCCTCTTATCCACAAGGGGTTGCAGTGAACCTGGAGCCAATCCCAGCTGACTTTGTGTGAGAAAAGGGGTAAATGCTGGAAAACAGAGTACATTGACCATAATAGCACAGGACTAACACGGAGGCAAATAACCATTCACACCTACGGAAATTTAGAGTGGCCATGTCTTTGGGCGGAAACCGGAGCACAGAAAGGCCCCAGTTGGCCGGAAAGTTTGAACCCAGAACCTTTTTGTTGTGAGGTGACAGGGCTACCCATTGCACCACTGTGCCACCAGCTTTGTATTCAACATATCCAAATATAATGTCATTTTAAGGTATTAGCTTTTTTTATACAACAGCACTGGCTAAATGCTGTGGTATAAGAGTAATAAGACACATCAGGATGTGCTACTACGGGAACGTAATCAACCTCACGGTCGTAACAGCCCTCTACTATTACAACACATCCCAAGGTGTCAAGACGAGCAAGTAACAAAACAAGACCGGATGTGCTGTTATAGAAAAATAATCAACTTCTGGTGTTCTTTGAACATCCCAAAGTGTTTTATTTCTTAAATCTGTCTCGTGTTTTATTACATGTATTAGCCTGGACATTTCTGGAAACAACAGTTATTAAAGATAAGCACTAACTACTACAATTTAAGAGAGGAAAATAAGATCATTAAACAAAACACTAATAAGCTGTTGCCAAGTAACTGCTAAATGCGCTGCTTAAATGCACACTTATTACTTATGAAGTAATGTCTGAGTCTGACACGTTTCACCTTCACAAACTGCATCATCAACAGGAACACACACACGTATGAAGTTCTACAGAAGTCTTCAGCACAAACATATTCGGCGAAAGAACATTTTTCAAACGCTGTTGTAAAATACCTGCTTTTTTATTATTGTTTTATCATTAGTTGTAGGGATGGCACAAAGAATCAGTGATAAATTCAAAGAAATACAGTGAAAGGAAGCCTAAACAGAGCACAAAGCAGAGTACAATGATGGTATGTCAGTACAGGAAGTTGGCCTAGAGTTAATACACTCTGAAACTTTTCATTTAGTTGATTGTAATATGTTCAGGGAGAGTATACAAATGGAGGCAATAGAGGACCAGGTCACACTATCAATATTAATAGCTGTGAATTAGCATTATTTGCTTAGGAGTGAGTCACAGAATTTAAATCATATTATTTTAAAAGCCCTTCTCTTAATGGCAGACATTTTAAGCTATTAAAACACCTTGGTATCCTTAGGTGAAGTAATGAGATACACACTGTCATTAATAGGTGTTTAGGGTAAAAACAGGCTACTTTATGAAGTGTTATAATGGTCTTTTATATGAGCTGGGAGATAAATCAGTGAAATGTAACTTATACATGTTGAATACTAGCTAAAATGTAAATATTAAAGGAGCAAACCAGAAGAACCTTATAAACGTTGATACTGATGTAGTTACTATGTGCATAAAACAAAAATTTTAAAGATAATTTGTGAATTTGGAACAGATTTTGGAAGTGTTTTAAATGGGATTGTGCAAGCAACATTGAGGTAACAGGTTTCTGGACAACTGTCTTGGCTCAGATTTGAGACTGGGGTGCTACACGAAATAACTAATCCATATTTGGCTAGCTCCTTCTTCCATATGCTCTGGCTTCAACACTTGATGAGATTGAAATGGCCCTTAACATTTTTTCCCCTCTATGAATTTTACATTTATTTGTACGCATATATATACATCAAACACAATAACGAATAGGTAGCAGATGTTATTAAACTCTTTCATTATTAAATGCGTGTATGGATTATGTAAAGGCCATGTAGGAATGCTGCTGATACAATTAATACAATAAGAATGAGCAGAGGACAGAGTTACACGTTGCTAAAAATACCGCTGAAATAATGCGACGTAAGAGCATTATTTAATAATGATGAGTTAAGACTGAATCAATTTCAGTCTTTTCAAACTGTTTGGATTTGGATTTGTAATTTTTTTGGCAACTTTGTGTTGTCCTGATATAACAAGCCAAGTACAAATTATTGCCTTTAATTATTATGCTATTCGGGTGTAATTTTGTCCGTCAGGTGCTTGTGTATTTTAATTGTTCTCATCTGATGCTAAAAAAAGAAAGCTTTGAATAGCAGTGCAAATTGACCTGAGCTCTAAAATGGCCTGCATAGGCCATCAGCTAAAGGTTTTAGCTTAATAGTATTCTTAGACCCTGACCTATTTGTACTATAAGGATATTTTTTGATGGAGACTACTGAGCACTTGTGTAAACTGCTCTGGATAAGGGCATTTGCCGAATTCTGTAAATGTAAATGAAAGCAGTGTTCATATGTCCTGTAATGACCGTCAGTCATTGTGCTCTGGTTTGGTCACATCGTCGACATGTATTGTATCTGGTTCCTAGCACACCTATTTTACACTGCATATACCAGGACATATATGTGACCTACACTGACAAAACCAAGACTATGAAGGTCTCAAATGCTATCAGTACCGTTACTCCAGGACTTTGTTTCTGCATTCAAATTCTCTCTCAGTTATGATGGAAGATGAAGGTTTAGAACAGACTTCTGAAGACATACTGATGACCAAATGTGACTAATACTCTGAATGTTTTAAGAAAAAGGGCTCTTCTCGTAAGACAAGAGGAAATTCAAATAGAAAATGACATCCCTAAATTTCATATTCTTGGCTTTGCAAATAGAAAGTCACATACATGAATTAAAACTGCCTTTTTAATGTGGAACCTTAAATATTGTGCTTCCTGTATTCATACATAAACATGTCATATAAACCTTGATTAACAGAGCTTCTTTACATATACAGGTTTGTTTACATTTACCAAACCAACTTATTCAATATGTTTCCAACCATTTTGATATTTCAGCAATGCAAGGGAGACGACAAGAATCAAAGAAAGCTAAAAGTCATAACAGCTTTAACATAAAAATAAGAAACAAGACACAGCTCCTCAAAACATTATTCATAACCAACAATATACGTAAATGTTCTTTTTCTTTCTCTCTTTCTTTCTTTTTTAGAATATGTTCTTAAAAACCAGCTGGTTATGGTTACTTTCAGGTAAATTTTCTTCCACAGTTTATTTTCACAGTTTGTGTAAAATCAGAGAAACATTCTCGCTAGTGTAATAAAATATTTTATTATTAATAGCATCTTTTTTTTTTCTTTCAGAATGCACACTGTTCAATATAAATGGCAGAGGTGTGGGTAGGGATAGTAGGCCTTATCCTGTGCAGGCTCTGCCACCTGCTTTCACCTCCATGGTGTTGTGTTTACCTCTTACTGTTCTAAGGCCCACTTGATGAGAGTCTGTGTAAAGCAATGACATGGCAGGCTGACTATGTCTCCATGTACCTTTCCAAACAACAGCGCAGTAACCTGCCAGTTCTGAAGACAGCTCAACAGCTATGCGACACTGAGTGCAGTCAAAGACGGTTCTGGTCTTACGGTAGAGAACATGGTTACCTGTGTTTAAATTGGAATTTTGCTAAATCTTCAAATTACAGGCAGGTCTTTGTGCTGACTTCTGGAACCATCTTTCACCTCCACCGGCATTCAAATCAGCACTTGAAGGAGCAAAATAATCATACAAAATAGCCCAACGGTGACGTTAGAAATATTGACGTTACGCGTTTGGTGTTAACGGCCAGGATCGCAATTCTGCTCATAATCTGAAGGCACTTTGTATTTCATGGCAGAAAGTGGCTCCAAAGTTGTTAATGATCTTGCCAAAGAGAAAAGAGGAGCATTTTCTTAACCTGTTCTTGTATTCCTCCATAGCCTCCGGCTTCTGCACTTTTTCTCTTCTCTCTCTTCTGCCCTCCTTCATCAGGCGCTCATTAGCTCCTTTGGCCTGGTCTCCTACCCCTGGCCTGCCACTAGGGGATGTGAGCACAGTGTTGGAAATCAAAACAGGCCGCTACCCAGGTTGGGATATAAAGCAGATATGAGTGTTTTTTTTATTTTTTGTTTTTTTTTTTGCCATAGTTTTTCATATGTGTTCTAAAGCACCAAGCCAAAAGAAGGTTAAATCACGTGTGTGTCAGGGCTGGATGTGGAGAAAAAAAGCTAATAAGATCTGAATATACAATGAAGGACAGGAAGGATGAGACACTGAAAGGTGTTCTTAGTAAAGATCTGGTGGAGACTGCCATCACCCGTCATTTCCCCACCTTTGTAATGAGTTGTTGTTTTTTTTTTTTTTTTTTTTTTTTTTTACTGCCAGCTGGCAAAGAGTTGTCCTTGTGCTTTACAAACTGTCCTCCGATCTGCGTGGGAGCCATTCACATGAGCCCTGCCTCATGCTACTCCATCAGTAAGCTGCTCTCATCCAAATCCTTTGGAGCATCTTATGGCAAAATAGTTCGCAGATTGTTTTCAGTAGATACGTGAAATCCTTATTACTTTTTTGTGTCGTTTTTTTTTTTTTCCATTTTTCATGATTTTGTCTGATAATCCATATTGAGACAGTGCTGTTTCCCTCTCAGTCATCTGAAAATGTGAATCTTTGGTGATTATAGTGAGGGTATGGGATCACGGCCTCAGACAGCGCCACCAGTCTCCACCCAGCGAGGTGGTCACCTAAGACCTTGAAACAGTGTGAAAGCCAGGGCGGGGCATAACGGCCATATATGAGTCACTTGGAATGGAGCCTTCGACCTGATATCTGGTGACAAGAAGAGGAATGGGGAAGAAGGAAGATGCCAACACACAGACAGAGATTTAGATTTTGATCAAACAGAAGACTCAAATTAATATTTCTTGAACAATTTCAGAGTTGTGAACTAGCTTATTAAAAGGCATTTTCAGACATCTTTATGACACATTCCTTACGGAAAAATAAATTCCGTCCAAAGTACGTTAATCAAATGATAAAGATTCCCTCAAACAGGAAAGGCAGAAATACTTCAGGAAAAAAAATCTTTTTTTTTCTTCTTTTTTTTAAATAATAATTTTTCTTAAAGAAAAGCCAAGTCATTTAGCCAGGCTGCTTCCTCATGGATTTCAGAAAAGTTCAAGCTGAGAAGAACAAAATCCTTATTTCCCTTTCAATAGTTTAATCAATTCCAGACCATTAGTTTGTCTTGCCTTCCATTTTTTTGCTCTCTGTTTGTCTGCAAGTGCAATTACAGAACTCCAACAGGTATGACTAATTCTGGCTCTCACACGCTAAAGTAATTAGGAGCTTTTACTCAAACGATGTCTCTTGAATACGTACGATTGGATGGAGGGTCAGGACACTCCCCCTCTTCTAGAGTGACATCATCAATTGCGATGTCCCCCTCGATCCCTGGACCCCGGATGCCTTCAAAAATCACCTGTGTAAAAGCGGACACAAGATGCAGCATCACATAAAATAATATTAGATACAGCATTATAAAATGAAAACATGGTTTATATATTAGGGATGCATCAATACTGGAACTCAGATACCAACATCTGATACCATGTGATAGTGTGTATAGTAAGATTAATATTTATTCTCGTACTAATAAATAGATAACACAAGATGACAACGATCTGGATAATGTTAATTTCTTAATCTTTTTGAACAGAAATGTTATGAACATCAGTGTTATTAAAGCTGAGTGTCACTTTCACTGCCGAATAACCAACTAGTTCTCAAGAAAAAAACAGCTTGAAATATGACCTACTTGTAAAAAATAAATAAATCCAGATATTACTGTGCAATGTGTGTCCATAAAAACGTTTCCACAGGCTCTGTTAGAATAATGTTCGCATTGAAATTATGAATGTTAAAAATGAAACCAGTTGTAATGTGGTTATTAAATCAACAGAAGTGACAGCTACTCAGAGCTTATGAAGTCATAAAGGCAAACAAACTTTTAAATAATGATTATGACTGCAGTCACTTCTGCAAAAATAAAACTATACACTATATCTCACCAATCTTTTGTCTTTGGCATTGCTGCCAGCCTGAGCTTTACTATGCCTCAATGGGATAACACAGTCGGCACATTGCTATTACAGTGCTGATTTTTTCTGACGGCTTGATGCAGGATACCGTGACTTGATCTCGGGTATTGCTGCTGCATACTGAATAACAATTCGATTGAACATCAAGGAAAACCATCATGTGGTTTTAAATCAGATTGTAGAGTCATTGTTTTTAATTGTGATTAATCATGGATGTTAAAGTCAGGTGTTTCCAAATACACAAATGGCATCCCAGAGAGGGTTGAGCATAAATGACGTCACATGGAGTACCATTCAAAAGTTTGGACACACCTGCTCATTCATAGGTTGTTCTTTATTTTGTCTATTTAATACTGAATACATCAAAAGTATAAAATAACACAGATGGACTTATGTGATAAACAAAAAAAAGAATCATGAGGTCGTCACCTGGAATACTATTTCGTTAACAGCTGTGCCTTTTCAAAAGTTTACTAGTGGAATTTCTTGCCTTCTTAATGCATTTGAGATCATCAGTTGTGTTGTGTCGAGGTAGTGTTGGTGTACAGTAAATAGCCCTGTAGTAACCCAGAACTGTAGTAATTCAAATTACGTCAAGAACTAAGTAAAGAGAAGTGACAGTCCGTCATTACTTTAAAACATGAAGTGACTTTTATGTAATAAAAATATACAAATGAAATTAAGAAAAAACATTTAGTTAGAACTCTGTATACACGACCAGTCTAGTTTGGACACACCTTCTAATTCAATGTTTTTTTCTTTATTTTTATTACTTAAAAGACACTTCATGGCTTAAAGTAATGATGGA
>JAQQZR010000020.1:9302487-9315112 GCA_030068235.1 Notoglanidium macrostoma | reverse complement strand
TTTTGTTTACTACATAATTCAGTATATGTGTTGCTTCACAGTTTGAGGTATTCAGTATTGTTTTACAATGTAGAAAATAACAACAAAAAAAGAAAAACCTATGAAAGAGAAGGCGTGTCCAAGCTTTTGACTGGTAGTGTATATAAAATAAACTAATATGTGAATGGTCCATTTCTTTAAGATGATGGTACTACACACACTGTGGTTTTGCACTGCGATAAACATAAAACTACAACATGAAAAAGAAGTTGCGATAGCTAAACAGCTAACGCAATAAAACAATTCAACAACAAGACCACACGGCATTTATTTTCAAGGCTGATGGCAACCACGGTTTTTAAATAAAAAAATCACGTCAACTTTTATCACGTCACAACACACTGTTTTACTCCATCTTTATGAGCCCTATAAGCAAACGTAACATTATCAGTTAACGGTAGCAACTACAACCAGTTAGGACACTTTCTCGGGGATTTTGTCAAGTTAATATGCTTCTGCGATCCTCATTTACTATTCAGAGTTAAAATAATAAAGTGAAGATTGGTATTCTGTAAGAGATATTGTCTTAAATGAGATCCTAACTGAAACAGTCATGGTTAATAAATACATAAGATAGGATTTCACAGTTTGAGAGTCAGGATGCTCCGTAATAAGGCCCCAGAGGAACAAAATCACAGAATATTTCAGTTACTGATCTGCTGTAGTAATCAAAAATGTACATATAGGATGATCAGTCTGACATTTTGACAATAATCACAGAGAAAAAGAAAATCTATTTAAAACCACTGGTACATTTGATAAATTTATACAAAGAAAATTGCCACATGATTACCCTAGGAATCTTCCCCAGTGATTATACGCAATATAAATCAGACGAGACATCATGCTGCTCGTCAGTCGGTGTGTTACCTGAAAGGAGGCGGTGGGGTGGATGCTGATTTTGGCCTGTTTCCACCGATCGCCCTGATTCCCACTGAGTGACCAGACTGGACCAGCATCCGAAGTAGCTTGACCTTTCTGCTTCATAAACGCATTCAGAGTGCCTGAAGAGAGGCATATATACCTCTTTTAGTAAAATATGAAACCATGCAATCTACATAAATGTCCGCAGGCGATAACTAACAATGACAAATTACATTAGTCTTAAGAACCAAAAATACTACTTAAAAAAAATAATAAATTCCATAATCTCATGAAATATTCATCATTGCACTTTACAGTACTATACACTGTGGAATACAGAACGATGCACTATAGAACTTCTAGATATCTCACTTCCTACAAAGTGCTCTGCTTTTTATTCTGCAAACACCTCCGTTCTCATTATTTTGCACATGTGCGGGGGGGCGGGGGTTCTAGGGATAAACAGTTTCATTTACAGATAAATATGGTAAGCTTTAAGTATGCGCTCACTTAGATGTGACCCTTTGTAACACCATGGAGGATGTGCTCCAGAAGATGAATAGCATTAACCGTCCTCTCTAATGGAAGTGCGGTGATCCTTTTGCCTCGTAGGGACAGGCATTCAGGACTGAGTGTTTGCTTTGAGTTGGGTGATTTAATCGTATAAACTAACTCAGAGAGACAAAAAGGGCTCCTACAGCAAACTTTGAAGTGTCTCATTAATTAGCTCCAACCTCTTCTCAGGTACCACGGTCAACACATTAAAACATAACTCTACATCAAACCGCATCCCTCGAAGAGTTCACTGTATTCCGGGTACACATGACTGGATGATCCTGGCGCACACTATTAATACTTTTTGCGGACTTCATTTTGAAAGTGCTTTGGGGATTATAGGTTAGCAACAACAAACAACAATAAAACCGATTACAGAAGCGCATGAGCTTTGGAATCAGGCAGAACTGCGTGCGGAAATTTCTCAAGCCAGATCAGGTGACATAAAAAAGAATAGGTTACAGCCCAGTGGTGCAATCCCTCGTGGCAAATTCTGTAAAATTCCTTCCCAAAGAGGGAAATTCGTCCGAATGCAAAGAACAGAATGGGTAGAGCATTGATAGATTTTCCTTTCAGTCCAGCAGGACAAATGTGAGACTGGATGTCTCCCAAATCGGAAATGTCAACCCTCAGAATCCGACACGGCTCTCACTTCAGCCAGGCTGGAGTGCTAAGCTTGTGTGATAAAAAGGTGAATGTTAACTGTTTAAATGTTTAACTGAACAGGGTAAAGTGTCTATTAAAAATTCATGAAGGTTATAAAATTCCACGCACCTCCACACAGGCACAGTACTTCAGACTTAACGTTGATGCCCACAACGGCTTTCACTTTTGTACCAGTTAAAGTTTGTAGCGAATTATCGTTTTCCTGTGTCTATTTTTACCATAACTGCACGTATGTCAAAGCAACAGTCAAACTTAAATTGTACTCTAAAAGCATGAGACCATTTACAATTATATGCAATCTTCCTCTACACTAAGCACAAATATTTACATTTGAAGGCTGACTCTTCACTAATCACTTAAATGAGCTCTAAAAAACCCCTCAGCTTCCACTCTTATACTGTTTTTGCCGTACTAATGCCTTTCTAAGAGTATTTTAGCTTGATGCTATTCTTAAGCCCAATACCACTTCCGACTTGGACGTTCCCCTAGTTCTGTAATACCCTTGACTGGGTAGTGGCCTTTCAAAATGGAGCTACAAGGGTTAGGGATTAAAATCTCTACCTAGGAAATGGGACTGCACTTGTTACATCATCGGTAGCTGACGACGGCACACATGTAACACACCAGTGATGAGGCATTCCCATACAGGGCCGTCCTTCCTATAGAAATTTCTGCCCTGCGCTGATATCTGACATGCAGAAAATTTGCTGCTGGATCATTTTCCAAGCTTCATACACTGGACGTGGACGTAACTGTCCAAATAACTGTCCCATCACTAACAAATCGTTCCTTTGAGATTGTGAATAGCGATTTTTTCTGAAGTCCTTGTTATAATGGTCCAATTATATACTCCTTTGCATCTACAATAAACGTAGATATTCCAAAGATTTTTAAAAAATGTTTCATAACTATTTGCTAAATTATAATACATTTATGGGCTTCTTTCCCTGCACTGGTAGACATGTTCCATCTCATACTGCCTCAGTTCACAAAGCATTCTGGGAATTTTCTTCTACCACTCAGTTTAGAGTCTGTATCCGAAAACGCACCACGTGAAGGGCCGTTTGGAGAGCCTTAGACTCTGACCTATTTATACTAGCAGGAGGATATGTTACTAAGTGCTTCTGTAAATAGTTCTGGACACGGGTGTCTGATAAATAGTAATAATATTATTGTTGTTATGTGTGGCAGCCTGGGAAAGCCTTCCACATGGTCAAATTTACATTTAGTAACTTTCGTAAAACTACAAAAAGTGAAAACAAACAGAGTCACATTTGTTACGGATCAACATTATTACCGACAGATTTTGATTATTCGCATCTACCACATCAGTCTCCGTCTCTTCACCTGAGGTGAAACTCTTAAAATGGCTCCTTATGAGATCTGTGCAGGAAGCCGCCAAGGCAAGATTGGAAAATCATCTTAATAGCACTGTTCACAGGCCACTTTCAGACACGTCAAAGTATATCATTGGCTGAAAAACACGATTTCGGTCAAAACTTGGTCAAAATCTTTTTCAACTGTTCTACAGAATTCCGCTTGAATGACTTGCAGTAGTTTTTCCAGCCTGTTACACATGCCATTATCTATACACTGTCCATTAGAGTGCTATGTGCAAGATCTAATATGAACACAGACAGTCGCAAAGCCTATTACTGCTCACTATACTATTCGTATCCCGAGACTACGCTGTTTTGCCACAGTCTGAGCTTAGCGACCGTCTCGGCTATTCGTGTCTTCATCACACTAGTGCTTACGGAGAAGTGTTAGTGCTGAATTACAAGGTCAAAAGAAAGGGCCACAGCACATCGGACAGCATAGTGTCCGTCAGCTGGCAGCGCTGAAAATTCCCTCTGGACTCAACAACATAACAGACATCACAGCAGGTCAGAATCCAGTTTCACCTGTTTGATATGTGATGTGTTTCCTCCCTGCCGGGAACACATCTTTCCTTTCAAGAAGGAGAGAAGAATGGCAGCTAGGCACTCTTGTGAGAGTGCACTTAGCACTTAAAACAGCCCAGTGATAAAGGACAATAACAAAGCGCAGTAAGACAGCAACAATTTTGGCGTGAATGGGAAAGACAAGCTACATTTGCCTTGTAACAGCTGCAGTCTATGCGCTTTGACACAATGGCATTACAGCTCTATTAGGAAACGCATGTGTCTGCTGTGTTTCTACACATGAGACAGGATTGGATCCAGTGATGTTATCAGGAGTGATTTAGGTCAAGCACACAGGCTAAAGAATGTGCTGCTACTCTGCCATTATATAGCATGCCAGACGCTGACAGAGACTGTCCAGACCAGCAACTTGTCACATTAATGGTGCAGTCATGTTGGAATGCTTCAAATGCCTGTCACAGAATGTGTGTTTTTCGTGTTATTCACTTCACCACTCGTTGTTTGGTTAAGCAGCAAACGTTTCCTGAACCAGTCACAGCCTCCCTGTTATAGAGAGAGCTCCGATTTAACTTACCGATATGTTTCCCGTACATGTGGTAATAAAAGCCAAAGCAGTATGCAGGAGGATTGGTGATGCCGTAAGGATTTTTAGGCGCCACGTTGAAGGTGGGGCTCAGCAGACGTGCCTTGTCGCCTTCTTTACGGGGTCTGGAGGTCTCGATATACATATAGAAACCTGCCGATGACACAAACATCATAATTAACTGCTAACTAATTACATAACCGGGAAAAAATAAAAATAAAACCCACCACACGGACAGTAACCAGAGTTCAGGATCGAACCCTGGAGCTGTGAGGCACCAATGCAACCACCAAGTGACCTCTATTTAATATACAGTATATATACTAAAGGCCCTTCAGTTAAAATGAAACAGATTTTTTTCCTTCTTCTATATTAATATGGGATAATTAAAAGGCCAGGAAGACTCTTGAGGGTAATGCAATTTTATACAGTTTTCTGTCTGCCATCAGGATGATTAAAGCAAATGTATTATTTATAACATCAGCTGCTACTGCATTCCCATAAAAGCCACAATCACCAGCGTGCCTCCCTTCAGACCTCCTCCTCCTCCCTCCTCTTCCTCTTTCTATCAAAAGCCTCTTTGTGGAAGTGTCAATAAAGGGAGGTCAGACTGAATCTCTGTTGTAACTGGCAAGACTTTCTCTCTTTGAAGTCACTTTCAGACCCATTATTGTCTGTTAGGGAAATTTTCATTTCAACTTGGAAATTACACAGTCTAATCTGTACAGCCGAATTATGTCCAAATTTGACTGCTGAATCCGGCATTTAGGACTTAACAGAACGCGGCTGATGACTTCATTTAAATGCCTCCCACCTTACCGGCAAAATAAAAGATGAAGCGTTAATGACTGCCAAGCTGACGATAGCTAATGAGGGGTGAATCTTTCCCATGTCCGGTGGGCATACAAACCTTGTTTTGAGCCGCTGCGGTCTCCGCTGGGTCCTGTATTGGGAGTGTATTTAGTGTCACGTGTGGCGGCGCTATGTCTTGTCCAATCAAAGTTGTCATTCTTGTCCTGAGTAAACATGCAAATGGGCTCCTCCTCGAAGCTGCAGTGGAATTCCCCTGAGCAAGGACAGACATGATTACTCTCACTAGTTCAAAACACACCTGACCAGACATGATTAAGAAGCTTAGAAGGACCTCAGCATTGATGATCAGGAGCTTACTTAATCATGTATAACTTCCTTAACACACTGTCAAACCCTTACAACAAAATCAATCAATGAAAATGCCAGAGCCACAGACGAAGCATTTAAAGGCCTGTCTTGCCTTTTTTGTGGCATTGCTGTGGTGCTATTGATATTCCGCTTGAGTGGTTTATGATAAATATTCATTGATTTTATTCAAACATAGCTGGGAGCAATGTGGAGTGGTGACCTTCAAAGAGGCAGGAGTTGTATTTATTTATTTATTTTTTTTAAAACCAATGTATCTCTCAGAACAGATCGCTGGCTTTTGGTTAAGTCCAGAGGGCCTGACTGTTGACCCTTCCCCACTTTCATGCCTGAACAGCGGATTCGTTCAAAATTAAAGAATTAATTTCAAAGTTTATCCGTAACACATTAAAAATAAACAAAACAAACAAACAAACAAATAAATAAATAAATAAAACCTGGGGAGGATACTTACTCAGATGTGGGTTAATGGGAGCTGTGAAGAAAAAAAAATGGGAAAACGCTTTAAAACAGGCTTTAAAAGCACACAGGAAACTGCAAAATGAAAATAATACACAGTAATAACACTAGTCAAAAGCTGCTCAGATGTTCTTCATTTCATTACACTTTCAAAAATTTGCATGATATTATGCAGTGACCAAGAATCTAATTTTACATTGAAAGATTCTGTCAGTAATGATAAAGTGTTGCACACTTGACATTGACTGCTCCAGGTCTTCCTTAAAGTCCGCATGCTACCAGGCTAGCTGCACAACAGACATGTGTGTGTGTGTGTGTGTGTGTGTGTGTGTGTGGGGGTGAAGTTTGACAAGAGCACTCCAACTCCAATAGCCTCCTCAGACCCAAATCTATTGTTATTGGCCTTGCACTTCCTCCTCACTGTTTCTGCTTCTTAGCATCTGCTTATTGAACTTGATCAATACAAACAGGAAGAAGTTTGGCAAAAGAGTAAAAGCCAAAGTTCCTCATATGAGGATCTTATAAGGGTTTACATAAGGCAACATAGTATACAATTTCATCTCAATTTTAAACACCTCCATTATAAAGTTCAGAACATTAGAGACATGCAACGTAATTATATCCATTATAATAATCAGTCAATTAAGGGTTTAAAGATGCATAGAAAAGCGTAAGAGAGAAAGTAAGAGCTATCCCTATTAGATATTATACAACAAATATGGCAAAAATTGTGTAATATCAGAATGTTGATACGTGTCGTGGCACATCCCTTGCCTTTTTTTTTTTTAAACAGTTTGTTAACTAATACGGCGTTATTCACAAAGCAACACAGAAAACGCTCTCTGTTAATATCCATGTTGGTTTGATCCTTCATCCTTGAAGCACTGAATTGATAATCCACCATAACAAATGCAATTTCATATTAATCTCCGGATATTAGCCAGCCATTTGCAATTCAGTGTAAAAATGAGTATCCATACAGCTCAGAGTGAAGCACTTCCACACTGTGCATTTACAAGGCAATACTTATGCTACTTCTCAACATGCAGTCCTCACTACTAAAATAAAAAGGATACATCCATGGCAAAGCAGCTAAAGGTCAAGGGTACAAAAACGCAGTTTGTTTCAATAAGTCACTGTAATTTCTTTCACAGAGTAAATACAATCTAAGCTGTCAAGAAGATGCATGGGCTTTTTCATGATCGATTTCTGCCACGCTGAATAAATGTGGAGCATCAGCTTAACCCCGAAACTTTGTTACCACGGCATGATTTATGAAATGCTTTAGGTCATGGAAAGAATTGATTTTAATTCACTCGATTAAACTAGCTAATAAGAAATCATTCCCACAAAGCAAACACGTGTAAAGGAATATTGTTTAAGATCTCGGAGTCAGTCTTGCGGAGCAACAAAACAGTGAGAGAGAAAGCACAAGTGAAATGCACTGTGTGTGCGCGCGCGTGTGTGCACGTGTGTTCTGATGATACGGCGGTTTAAAACGAGCAAAATGATGACGTCTATAAAATGCACGTCATTACCACATCTCGAACTTTTGCGGTTGGAAATGGCATATGA
The DNA here is from genome assembly GCA_030068235.1 of Notoglanidium macrostoma. Classification (NCBI taxonomy): domain Eukaryota; kingdom Metazoa; phylum Chordata; class Actinopteri; order Siluriformes; family Auchenoglanididae; genus Notoglanidium; species Notoglanidium macrostoma. The sequence continues at coordinate 9,307,288 of JAQQZR010000020.1, read as the reverse complement.
GCGTATGATCCATGGCCTGTCCTCACACGCACTTTAAGGGCAATGCAAAGAGAAAGCTATGAAAGAAAATACGTAAGCGATACTCCAGTTCTGACGTTGACGATTGGTTTTTGGTATAAAAAAAATGATTCGGAAAAATATTCCATACCATGTGATGCTACTTCCTCTATGAGACAATGCAGAGCAAATGTACAGCCACCCACACCGACATTACTGCAAACAAATGCGTCTGTTGTGATCTATCCAACGCAGACCTTCTCCAACACAGAGGACACACTGGGCATTTCTCACAACAGCAAACTCACAACAAAGCATCATCACGAAAGGATACAGGCCTAGCAACACAGCTTTTCTAACACTGTTATTTCTACACTACGAAAGGAACAAAAAGGCATGCTTTTTAGAAGAAGTTACTCATTATATATTAATACACGCAGGTTTATTTAATATTTTGTCAGCATTGCGCATGCTACTGTAGTTCTATACACCCTTGATTTAAATCCTAAAAACCATTTAGGCGGTAAAAAGGCTTTAAATATTTAACCACAGAGGAATTCTCTTCCTCACTTTCAATATCTTGTACAATTTTTCAGTGAGCAGTGTGCTGAATATAATGGCCCATTTAACGTTGGCACTGAATCACTGTTTTTTTTTTCCGGAAGGTTAAAAAAAAAGAAAAGAAAAAAAAAAAAAAATGCTGTAACTACTCAATATGGAATGCAGCGAAGGGCCTATTATTATGCAAAGGCTATTTTTTATGTCAGCAGCTAAAAGCTTAGATAAGCAAGGACACAAACCGATAGTGTGACTTACTCGAAGTGTCAGATATGCAGTCTTTTAAAAAGAGCATGTGCAAAATAATTTACGTCACATGGAGATGTGGTACAGTCCGGTGTAACCTTATAATGAACACACGGAACGTCATACGAGTTTCATCTGATGTAGCAAGAAGATCCTCAGCGGTGGTTACTTTTTCTTTTTTTTTTTTTTTAGAAAGATAGCAGGACGGAATCTTCTTTAAACAGTGTACAGGCGTGAGCAAAAACTATTATTGTTACCGTACTCATCCGATTTTGTCCACGGTCTAGCAGCCACTCCTATTTCTTCGCAAATAGTAGAAAATGTTCAGTAATGGCCCTTTATAAGTTTCTCAGAGTACGGCTGTACTGTGTGTGTGAGACGTGTTTTCCAATCAACGTTCTGTCCTGATTTTATCAACGTGCTGGCGAGCTGCCATTTCATTTTTGTTTACTTCAGCTGTGATGTGAATAATCTGAATAATTAACCTTGGAGTCAGATTAGTGAAAAGGTGCTATATTTAGTAGAAGCATGACGGCAGCAAATACCATTAAGATAGGAGATAAGATAAATGCAAACCCCTTACCCCACTTCACCCGACCTCGCCCCACCCCAGAATGCCTGGAAAATGAAGTGTAACTACACTGCAACTCCGACATCTAGAAATGACATGAGCTCAACATGCATTAGTTTTCATTGCTAGTGACAAGCTGGTGTCTGACGATGCACACGACTCTCAGTTCAGTACTGACTTGTATGTAAATGCTACTCACGGTGTATGTGCCAGAATGTGTCTGAATGTCCTTGATGTTGGCCTGTAATTAGCCCGCATGGCACATTTTAATCAATGGCTATAATAAGCAGATTATTATGTTTTAAACATTTGTATAATTAAAAAATATTGTGAAAGTAATGAAGAGATGGAGGATCTACAGCGTGCAGCTGCACAGTGCATGAGGTTAAAGCACAGCTCCCTAATTTAACCAGCCAGCTCTTCACTATCGTATGACAGCTACAGACTGGAGAGGGTGAAGGCTAAGGCCTGCTTCCTCTGAGAAATGTGAAGCCATCTTTTCAAACGGCTTCTCATACAGCTTCACAGCGCTCTGTAGCGCCCTTACGGGAAAGCACGTCTTCCACATACATGAGCTCGCGGACATCCAAGTTAGTGCCGCTGTGACTGACGAGAGAGAGCGAGAGAGAAAGAGAGAGAGAGAGAGCGAGAGGGAGAGGAAATGTACACGCCAGCTACGCCAATTTTGCTCTCCTGGGCTCCTAGCCATTGATCGTCAACCCACGACCTCCTGAGCCGAGGACAATTTCCCTTCAATGGCAGGAAAATACCTCAAATTCTCCAACAGACTCAAACGGGTCTTGCACGGGTCATGTTTTTCCGTGGATCAAGATAATAATCTAAACTGGTAATCACTTCTATCGTGACACACCTGCATGCTTCCCACGCTGGCTTGGAAAGAAATATAACAAGAACAATTTCAGCTTCTTGTCAACGTAGCCTAAAATACAGTGAACAACAATGTGCTTATCAGAAAGTCAATTAGTGATAATAACAATGTTTGTCTCCTAATAATGTACACGCCCTGCCTATAATGCAAGGATGACCAGAGCCCTCCTGTATGCGGCACATTTTAGATATGGCTTTAGAAAATCTATGGATACTTGTTTTTTCTGACGTGCCCTTATAGCTGTGTTCTGAATTCCTCTCTGTTCCCAGCACGGGTCCTCGCATTTTCCTCAATGTTTACATGAACATTTTACATTTACAGCTTTTGCCAGATGCCCCTTATCCAGAAGTGCTCTGCAGTCTTTACCAAAAACATATCTTCATGCTAACACAAATTGATCAGGGACTAAGAGCACTATGGAGCAGATTCCCTATGAGGGGGGGGAGTGTTGTGTTTAATTGCTTAATTAGTCCTGCAATAAATCATTCCGCATGACAACCAGGCACACAATTACGAACGGAAAACAACAATTGTATTCACTTAGTGCATTTAGATTGGCAGTCCTAATTTATTAGCTCTTTGACAGGTCTTCGTTCTAAAGCCAGAGTTTCAAGTCTGTCAACGTGTGATTCAAGCGCGATTCCTAACTCAGGGAGCGGGAAAAAAACGTTATGAGGTTGAGATTGTTCTTTTGTAATTCGGAATACCCGGACGAAGAGACGTACAAGTAATACCAGGAAAACCGAATAATAAACACCTGAAAAATAAAAAAAACCCTCAGTGAAACTGCTCAAGTAAAAAAACGACAAGAACACAGGATACATAGCATAAAGCTCCTGCATGAGAATCAGCATGAGCTCAGTTTACTGTTTGTCACTGCCAGTACAGTCAACTGCAACTAATTGCAACCACCATGTTGTCTCCACTAATCCAAGCCTCTGTGACACAGCAAGCAGCTCTAACAGCTTCTGTTAGCGTAGTAACCTGTAAGAACGGCTGAGCAGGGTATTTCAGTGTTATCCCTTTGGCATGCATTGTGTCGAATGAGTTTGCTCTGTGTGCGATACAGAGCTTATTTAACATTACAAGCAAAATTTTATCGAACATATTTGAGTAATTTGGAGCTGCTAGGTAATGTTATTGGATAATGTTGACTCGCATGCAGAGTCGTAGGCTATGTCCACATTAATACGTTTTAGTTTTAAAATGGCATTTAAAAACGCAAACAACCTCCATCCAGAAGAGGATTTTTGCTCTGCATAAGAAATAATCTCCAAACACGACTAAAAATGCACATGTAGGAATTCGTAGCATTACGAACTGCACAACAGTCCGCACTAAAACGCAACCAAAACGCTGGAGTAGTGTGGACGCCTGGCATGAACGTAGCAAAAGTGACGCCTTTTAAAACTAAGATGTATTGCTGTGGACGTAGAAACAGTCTCAGGCAGTCACTAAAAAAAATATTTAAAAAGTAGCATTGCACTACTTTACTTACTAAGCACCGATGGCTAGTTATAACTCACAATCGGGTCATTCCTAACGTATCATGCTTTTAAATGTGTCTAGGGTAAATTATTGTATTTTGCGTTTACAGATATAAACACTTACACTGCATTCATAAATAGCCGTACCCCGTCTACTATAAAAACTAAATGGTGTATACACACCACCGAATTAATAAAAATGACAAAACCTGTCTAATGACCATTTTCGACATGTTCTCTGCAAAATCATTTAGAACTGAATGTTTGCTTTTATCAGTTTTCACACATAATTTACTGTGAAGAATGTGCAATATCCTTAAAATGCGTGTGCCTCAATTAGGATGTCCTGTTTTCTAAAGATTTCTAAATTCCAAAGATGACCTATTTTCTTGGTAGGAACTAAACCACAAGAAGCAAAGTAGGTTATTTTTAATATTTCTTATTTTTAGATTATATAATATACATATATATATATATAATATTCTTATTTTTTATATTTTCAGAAATGCCTCAGAAGCAGGGTTAAGCATAACATGTCCACTCTTTTATGGTAATTTATACTGGACATGACCAGATTTTACTCTATAGTAACAGGGCAATGCCTTTGTCATGTACTCTCTAAACGTTTCATGCAAGTTAGAACAATTAATTCACCTCAATAAAGCTGAATATTTCCAAATTAGCAGTACCTGACAGCAGCACTTTGTACAGAGGATCCCACATATGGAAAAAAGTCCACAGATGGACAGACACCATAAAGTCATCTATATTTTTATTCCAGGTTCATAATTTAGCACTTCATTCTAAATTCATATTCATAATAATAACTGTTAGTGTAGTATTTATTTTTATTTTTGTTGTTCCACTGAGTTGATCACTTGATGTTGTTGAGGAACTAGTAGAGGTAGCTAGACAGAGAAATTACTACTCTAGAGCAATATGTCAGGATAGCAAAAAACAAAACAATACAAACAAACATCTGGATCGCGGGGAAGCTGGAGCCAATCCCAGCATCTTCGGGCGAGAGGCGGGGTACACCCTGGGCAGGTCGCC
>JAQQZR010000020.1:9268628-9281149 GCA_030068235.1 Notoglanidium macrostoma | reverse complement strand
GGTGACGACTTCATGAAGCTGGTTAAGATAATGCCGATTGTACCATCACGGGAAATGTTGGCTACTTTGAAGAATCTGAAATATGAAACATTTTTTGTTTTTTACACTTCTTTGTTTACCGCATAATTCAGTACATGCCGTACGTGTCGCTTCATAGCTTTGATGTATTCAGTAATGTTTTACAACGTAGAAAGCAAAAACAATAAAGAAAAACCTATGAAAAAGAGTAACTTTTGACTGGTAGTGTACCTGGAGAACTATGAAGAACTGCTGGAACCAAACTCAAAAGTGATTGCGCAGCTGAATTTTTTCAGTCGTATTAAGGTGGCAGATAGGGCCCCGGAAAAGCTGCTGATTTATAATGAAGAGGGATGATTTTAATAGTGTACATTCAAAAACAAAGGTGTAAGAAATGGGACAGGACTTTAAAGCCTTTAGCCTTGACAGGGATTAAAGTTAGACCAGTTCTGAACCATAATTGGTTAGAAAAATAAAATTCCTGCACAGCAGATTTCAAATGTCACAAGCCCTGTTGAGCTGCGCCGCGTACACCATTGCAGGAGCGTGCATTCCTGCCTACGACGGAAAAAGTGAAGTGGCACATACCCGAGCAAATTAAAAATACGCTATTGTTATATCACTAAATTATGCTTCCAAGTGAATAAACAAAGGGTTATATACACCTCACCCTATCAAATAAATAAATAAATAAATAAACAGAAATTGAGTCAGCATTGGAAACAAAAAGAGACACATCTTTACAGTACGGCAGTATCTGTTAATGTGTAGGTGTTTCTAAAATGCAAGTGTTTTTAAAATCTCAAACCACTTTTTCATGCAAATAGGCCTTAAACCTTATTATACTACTGGCTACTGGAGTTACATTAGGCAAACATCCTTTCACAGCACATAGCCTTAACTTTCAGTTTGATTACAACATTATATTATAAAAATGAAAAAGGTCATATGAAAAAAAACATTAAATCATGTAAATGGAAGTGCATGCACTTATTAAAGATCACTGGATAAATACAATTTTTTAAACCTTTATAATCAATTACAAAGATTGCTGCCCTGTTGTAGATCATCAAAGCAATGGATAAATACAGGTTTTCTAAAAAAGTAGGTCACCCTGGTTTAAAAATAGCATTTTTGCACACCTAGAGACAAACATTTGGTGTGACAGCCTCACCAATGCTGGAATATTATTCACTGCATATATTATTAATGCATATACTGTAATATTCACTTGCTAAGATAGCAAAAAGATAGAAAGTAAACACGTCCTAAATAGCATAATATGTCTTATTATGAAATGGTCATAAAACATATAATACATAAGACTATTAAAACTATTTCTGTATATTTTCACTCATTTCAAGCTTGAAAGTGTTTTGGTCCATCATTTCAACCACTTTGGTTTAATAGGCTTTATAATAATCTCCTAGTGGGACATATTAGAGACATTTATGTATAGCTAAAATATTTTTATTTGCTACAATTTTAAATGTCCAGTCCTTGCTTCCTCTATCTCTATAAGGATTCGAATGCCATATGAAAAGAAGAAGGTGCAAAGATTTGCTCACAGACTCTAAACAACAGACGCAGACAGAGCATTATGTTATATGTATGGGCAAAATCTGTTCAGAATGATTATTTGGCAAGTCCTCTTGCTGTAACGTTAGACGTTTTTTGAGTTGACTTATGTTAATTGTTTACAAACTTTGTCAACTTACATTTAAATGGCTGACAACATTGGCAAGTTCCATAATACCTGAATTTAAAAGTTCATTGCGTATCATTCGACAGAATGCTGGAGAAATGACGTAACAGGTTAAGGGCCTGTGTCCACCAAGAGGGATTTTGCACTGGCGGTGTCCATTTTCTACACAAATCCTATGAAGTTCAGTGTTGTCAACGATCAATGTCCTCGGCACCCTCAGTGTACAGCTTTTTTTTTTTTTTGGTCCTCTGCACTCAGGGCACTTTTATTTGAAAATTGTTTGCCTTTTTTTCACCGCCAAGCTCGTCAATGTCACTTTTCTCTCACTGACCAATCAAAATCAAGATGGGGCGATACAATATCGATATCAATCAATACAATATCAACATTTTCAACAACGGCAGAGAAGAAACTGATCCTGGCTGTCACTGACAACACAAAAAGTATAGACAAAGCGAAGCTGGTCATTATCGGGAAATAAACTCTGGAAACTCTAAAATAAAAATGAAGACTGTGTGTGTATGTGTGTGTGCATGGTACCCTGCAACGAACTGATCCCAGAGTGTATTCCCACCTTATGTACAGTGTTCCTGGAATAGGGTCTGATCCACTGCGACATTCATCAGGATAAAGTGCGTACTGAAGATCAATAAATGAACGGTGGGTGAAGATGATGACTGTTGTGCAGCTTCTCATCATTATTTTACAAGCTTAGATGATTTGCTGCTGAATAGTAAATATTTATTTAAACCATTGCCTTAGATTATTCTGAGAAGCAAAAGCAATTCTTTACTCCTTACTACTGAACCTTCTTATGTCGCTTGCATTTTTGTTTGCTTCTTACTTTCACTTTTATTATTTTCACTTGTTTCACTTGTGGAACCGACTGTCAGAATCTATAGAAGCCACGCTTGGTTGGGGTCATCAGAAGTGCTTATTTGGAGGTTCACCCATGCACTGACAAAGACCATCAGACACATGAATCAAGTATAATACTTGAACTTTCCATGAAGTGTGTGCCTAAGAGACAGGAAAGAGCTCTTACCAGTGACTAGGAAGGTGCAGCGGCCGGCACCAGCCTCATTGATGATGTCACATGTGTACTCTCCGTAGCCATCGCGGCTGAGGCTACGCACTGAGTACTCAGTCTCATCGCTTGTGTCGAAGTGGCCAGCATGCAGCAGGCGGGAGCCCAAACGCCACTCGTACCGCAGTACACGTGAAGGGTGAGCACGCAGCACGCGGCAGGTCATCGGTACTGGCCGGCTCAGACCCTGACGAACTTCCAACCACACAGGCTCCACGGCCGGAGGGTCTGCGTACAGCGAGAGGAAGAGGGTCAGGATGCGACAGCACACATGGCATTTACTATGTAGTTCAAATAGTTTGATGATGCACTGAGAATACAGAGAGAAATGACCTGTCGTCATTGATTAGCAGTATATATTAACATATTATTTATATGTTGCTTACGTTATTTCTTTGTTTAATCATTCTGACTGATCAATGATCTCGCAACACTTATATCTTAATCATTTATTCAAGAATGCATTTACAAGGAAATGTCCAGATAAGGAAATAACACAAAAAAGACCTGTTCGGAACGATACGGATTGGAAGTTGTCATATCTCTCAATTTGTGTGTGTGTGTGTGTGTTTTTCTTGTCTGCTTAGCAGCTCAAGGCTAATATAGGGCATAAATGAACTCAAACAGCTTTGGCTAATTAACTTGCCTTTCATGTGCCAATCTGACAGGCTTGGACAAGAGTCACAGTCGGGAAAATAATGCGGCTGAAACAGTGAGGGGAAGTAGCAACAAACAACCACGCCTTAAATTGTCTGAAATTAATTGCTTCACATCAACATAAGGCCAGACAGAGAGAGTCACTTAAACACCGCTGGAGGAGAGCGTAAAGCTGATGCGCACAGGACCAAATCTATCCAAAGGGGCATTTTTATTCTGTCCCCTCTATTTCAGTTATGCATATTAAAAATACGTTCTGTGGAGGACGCAAATTTGTGAAAGACTACACAGAGTGAGTGTGTTGTCTTTAATGAAAGCCTCACTGACATTTCGTGACAAGTGGCTGAGCAATAGGGGCAGTTTCTCTGTTTATTTTCATGCTTAGTGGAGAGTGCGTATCAATTCCAAATACATTTCTCATTCTGCAGAATAAAATCAAACTCCAATGCTCCAATCATCACATCCAGTGAGAATAGTTACCGAAAACTGAAGTAGATGTAATACCAATTCACAGAGACTGAACCCATGGAAAGGCTGTTACCAAATAAGAACAAGGTTTAACAAGGGCACGCGAGCCTTCTGCTCTTCTGATTTTGATGATGCTGAAATATTGACCCAGGGAGAAAGGATGTTACACATTAACAGTGTTACTGTGTTTACTGTTGGTTTGTAAACAACAATGATGAAGAATAAGAATGGTAAAATCTACTTGACAGAAAACCGTGCAAGGGTCAGCAGTAAAACAGTATGAAATCTGTAAATAATAATCTGTCTGATAATGCAATTAATGCGTATTTGTTTAAACCCATAAGTATTCGATTTAAAGGAAAAATGGTAAGGTATGATATACACTATATGGCCAAAGGAAGGTGTGAATGTCATCACACCCCATATGTGGTTCTTCCACAATCTCTTGCAACAAATGTGGAAGCACACAATTGTCCAGAATGCCTTTGTACATTGTAGCACTCCAGTTTCCCTTCACTGGAACTAAGAGGTCCAAAGATGTTCCAGTACGACAATGCTCCTGTGCACAATCTGAGCTTCATGAAGACATGGTTTGCCAAGGTTGGAGTGGAAGAACTTGAGTTTCCTGCACAGAGCCCTGACCTCAACCCCACTGAACACCTTTGGGATGAACTGGAACACCAAATGCACCCCAGACCTCCTCTTTCAACATCAGAACCAGACCTCACTAATGTTCTTGTGGCTGAATGAGCACAAATCCCCTCAACAGCACCTGGGGGACCAGATCTGCAATGGAATGATCAACAAGCACATATGAGCATGATGGTCAGGTGTTCACAAACTTTTGGCCATATAGTGTATATATAAAGGTTATAAATGCATATACAAATCGATTCATAAAGAATCTACACCAACAACAAGCTCTTGGTGCAAATCACTTGTTCACTTCAAGCAGTCGGTGGTAATTTGGGTAACTCAAGCCAACTGACTCCAACATGTAAATGCAAGCCACATAGTTCCACCATGTTTGGACAGAAGTTATTTTTCCTCATGGGTTCATTTCAGGTTTTACCACACAATGAGTCAGTTAATCTTAAATCATTTTAAATACATCATAAACTGTAGTTCCAATCTAATTTTAGTCCCAATCTGACTAGGCTATAAACTATTCTGTCCAGGGCGACCTCATGACTTTGTTTACAGCAGACACATATGCTGACCTTATCACTGTTCAACATGGTTGATCACTTCAATATTGTTCGACGAAAATGAAGTCATTAAAATTGCAGCAGAAATTTACTACACTGGAGCTAATAGATTATTTCATACACGTCCAAGGCCATAATGCAAGTCTCTGAAAGTCCCTTTGCTTTTTTTTCTTTTTTTTTACACATGCTGGGGAGAAAAATTAATTAAAAACAATAATCTTTTAATTCAACTCGTTATTTGGCAACAACATGTGATTGGGCCTTTTGATGTGAGACATTTAGGGCTGTTCATGCCTCTGAGCCAGTAGCTTTCTGACAAAAAATAAATAAAAATAAGAAATAAAAAATAAAGCTATGCAATTGGTTCAATAAGCAGAAAAAAAAATTGGACAAATGTGAGAATTTGAATAAGTAGTGTTTAATCGAATAAGGTGGAGATAATGAATAGGTTGTTCACTAGTTGGTTATCATTATTTTTTTTTAATTGAATCCATCAGCCTTAATCTTTTTGGGCCTCATTATGCTAATTGGCTAATTCTCTGCAAAGCCATAATTGCCCCATGTAAGTGTGTGCAGCACTGTGTCTAAATCGGTGTGTCTGGATTACATGCACGTACGCAGCATGTCAGAACACGGACAGTCCGGCTGTGAAGGGTCTGAACACAATGTACCCCTGGTTGAGATTACTCAAATATTTGCAAGAAACAAATTTCCTTGATTCATTTAAGCTGCTCATGCTTCGTTTTCACCCTAAAATGCACAAACAAATTTGTAAGAGTGGCTTACTTAAAACATTATAGAACTTTGCCACTCCTGTTTCACAGCATAGGCTTATCTGATTCACAGCATGCAGCAGAAAGAAGAGAACAGGATGAAGCACTGCAAGCAACTTCACTGCACTGATGAGCTACAAATTGGATCCTGGCAGACAGAAAGAAATACTTCAGCACTCAGCCTTCCTTTCCTATGAATATTCTCAGCTGGACCGTGGCTACCTTTTATGAAAGTGACTTTTTTTTTCCTCAAAAAGATGCACTACACCTCACTGTCTGGGCAGCAGTGTTTTTACACATCAAAGCCGTTGACTTGCTGAAGCCATTTCTGCATGCCTGTAATGTTCTTTGCTTCAGAAAGCTTCGTTTTGGCCCTTGATCGAGTTACTAAAGGCGGCTTTGTGGCGTGGCGAGCGTCTGCTTCCCCCGCTGGGCTCACATGACACAGCCAGGGAAAGCAGCCTTAGTGGACTGGCACAGAGAGATTCACGGACTGAGGAACTCTGCCAGCTGAGAAAGTCTCCACTTATTCAGTGGGAAGCTCTGGGTGATGAGCAGAAACAAGGGAGCTGCTCACATGTCTCTGGCCGTGTGTCAATCCCATCGCATGCTAAACAAAACCTGAAAATTGAAACCTCAGAAGGATGGCACAGGTGTACCTCACATCCTGCGCTCTTTTTATAACCCTAGACCAATAAAGGTTCTCTGTTGTACCTGAATTGCTGTCGGTCACTCATGCACTTTAGCGTGCTAATTTCTCACTGCAAACAAAAGCAAGAATGATGACAAAAGTGAACTGTATTTAGGATTTACAATGCGTTTAAAATGTCCACACACCCATGTTAAATAAGGGTGCATGCCATAACCATAACTAATCCTATGTTAAAACACCTTTTGCTTGTATTACAACACTCAATATTATAGGCACGAGACTACAAACGTAGCACATCTTGATTTGGCAATTCCATCCCATTATACCTTGCAAAAATACTTCTGATCTATGAAATTTCAAGGTAAGCTGTGCACAGCCCTTTTAAAGTCATTTCGCAGATTTAGGATTGGATTAGCTCATTATAAAATGTTGCTTGTCTTCTTCTGAAGCCATTCCTTTGCTGACTTTGACTCAGTATCGTGCTGGAACGTGAAATATTTCTTAACAGAAACCTTCCTAACACAGGCCTTCAGTTTCTTTTGCCAAAATAGTCTGGTATTTGGAGCTATCCACGATTCCTTCTATCTTGACTAGAGCCCCAGTCCAAGCTGAAGAGAAGCAGCCCCATAGCACGATGCTGCCACCACCATGCTTCACCATGTGTATGGTGATTTTTGGCCAATAATCTGGTTGGCTTTTCAAATTATGCCTCAAAACTTGGTCTCATCAGATCATAACACATTACGCCACATGGTTTGGTGTCATTTAGGCAGGCTTGGATGTTTTCTGTCATTAGGAGGGGCTTCTGCTTAGCCCCCCCTACCTCATAGCCCGGACTGTGAAGAATATGAGAGACTGGTATCACATGCATGGAGTGACCAGTACTTGCCAGATATTCCTGCAGCTCCTTTAATGTTGCCGTAGGTCTGTTGACAGCCCTCCTGATGTTTTCATCTTCGTCCTTTCATCAATTTTGGAGGAGCGTCCTGTTCTTGGCCAATTTTTCCACTTGATGGCCTTGGTTGATGATGGCCTTCACAGTGTTCCACAGTATATCTGATGTTTCGTAAATGCTTCTGTACTGATGTCTGTACTGACATGCATCTGTTCTACTCTACCTAATAGACTCCGTTCAACAATGAGCTCCCTTAGATGCCTTGTAAGCTCTTTGTGGATTGCGTCTTCAGCAGTCGGATGAAACCAAGATGACGTGACAAAAAATATATATATATATGGTTAATCAAAATTACTTAATCGATGACAGGATAATTGCTTCTGAGTAGGAGTGACTGGTTAATTCTGAGCACAGTCACATATGGTTTAGCCAAATATTATTACTCCGTTATAAAAGAGTGTGAATGACTGTCCTTTTCCTAAAATGTTTCTATTTGTTTTGCATTTAATTTTGTTGGCGGTTATATCACATTAAAAATGGAAAAAGAGGGTGCTTGAGCTTGATGTTAATTTTTTACATCAAACATTGTTTTTTAAACAGGGCTACGCAGACTTTTTTATCCACTGTATAAAATAATATTTGACTATATCTGTAAGGCAGGACAAAACGACAAAGACCAAATATCAAACAGATTTACCAGAATGATACAAATGCTTTCATCTCATTTCAGACCAGAACCTCATCTCACGCTCTTCTCACCTGTAACAAACTGAACCAGGCTTTACCTGGATGAGAGCTGCGGCCCTTATTTCAGAGGCGTTAATTAAGTAGCTGTTTTATAGAGCGACTGGGCCTTGTGAAACCTTCCCTTGTTTATTTTATTGCCCTCTTTAGTTCCCAGGCACTCATTTGGTGAGTGGTTAAGGGCAGCTGCTAATTGAATTTGCACAGATACAGGTCAAACAAGTCTATTGTCTTTTTATTTAGCCAATCAAACTTCAGGAGGCTCAAATACAAGAACATGAAGCGAAGTTGCGTGAGTGCAGTGACTGCATGTTGAGATGTAGGATGTTATTTATGATACTATGATGGCAGGTTTTAGTATATATACAGTATATTATATATTACTATTATAGATACTATAATATATTCGAATTCAGATCAGGGACTAATCAGATCAGGTTCTTCTTTGAGACTGCAGTGAGTTACAATAGGTAAAGGAATCATTAAAAACTCATTTAAAGTCGTTTGAAACTTGTGCCAGAAGACAGTAGAGCATCATGCGCATCATGTTAATGATATGAAAATCAAGAACATACCTATTTACTCACCTATACCTCAATCAAATACCAATTTGACGTGCCATTAAAGAAGCTCCCAAAAGTTAGAGTATTTTTACGCGTCAACCAATAAAAAGGATGCTGTAGGAGTACGATCTGCTTAACAGTTTAATTCTTTATTAACAGTCGAGGAACTGCATCAATGTAAAACAACGCTGCTAACCTTTGATCTGTGCTGTCAGCGATGCATAATCACATTCAATTTAGAGAAAATGCATTGGAATCGCTTGAGTGCCAATCTAAATGTCATTAATTTTGCTTAGCGTACAGTCATTAGCGGCTTGGTAAAGATGTGAGCCTAATGACAAACATATACAAGGAATGGAAGGAAGGATAAAAAGGGAAAATTCCGATCGGAATCACAATCTTTCACTGGCGGAAAGAAAAAGAGTGGAACAGTGCAGAGTCATTGCGAATTAAAGCAGTATATTGACAGATTTATTATACGGACATAACGGTATTAAAACTTCGCAGTGAAAATGAAAAAAATGGGTTATAAACTGTGCAGTTTCAAAAGTCACTTTTCATGTATCTTTATCTAGATGAAAATAGCACTGATATAGTATGCAATTATCTAAAAGTCAAAGAGTATGACAAGATCATGATGACAGAAAGACCTTAGAGGCATAATACATTTAGGGTGAGTTACAGAAAGCACTTCCTTCAACTTTTTCCAGCTTTCTCGATGACACGAGAGAGCTATTCGCTGCCATTTTATGAATCCTTATCTCACACACATCACGTTCCTTTTTGTTCTTTTATCCCTAAAAACCAAGTCATTGTCTTATTGCTTTGATTTTTTTTCCCTTTTCAGGTCAAATCTCTATTAATGAGTATAGAATAAGCACTGCTTAGAATACATTAGCTGGCTGTTAATTAAGCGTTAAGCCATGTTTTAAAATTACATCTTAAAAGAGGAGAGCGGGGAAACGAATGAGGTGGCCAAGGGGTCTCGTATGCAAAGCGGAAAGAAGACTGCTTCTTTCTCCTTTCTAAGCATGTGCCGTTGCTGTAGTGTAGGCTTCGAGGGGTTGTTCACTGCCATTAGTGGCAATGTAACTCACGGCTGAATGTGTAGGACATTCTTGCTTTGAGTATAGACAGGGGAATTCAAGTGGAGCGCTCTGTGCCTAGCAGGGCAGCTCTTGAGCTCTTCTCTCTACAAATAAACTCTCAAATTATTTTTAAATTGTACTTATAGTTAACACTGAAGCATCCCTCCCCACACTGTAGCTGAAAAACATTGGTTAAGAGATGGAGCAATGGAAGTACACTATAAGAAAAGCCCTATTTTTTTTTTCATGGTATAATAAAAGATATGATAGATTATAGTTCTATTTCCTTACATGCTGGACCGCCGGAGTGGTGTCCTTTGGAAATAGTGGAGTATTTACTTTTGCTCGTTTCCCTGGTGAGTTCTAATAGCAAAGTCATCACCTTGTGGCACCTTGACTGTGACCTCATATGGGTAGCCAATTAAAAATCTCTGCTACTTTATGCTCATCTTCTTTCTCATTCTTGTCTTGAACAGTTGAGACAGTGGATTCAAACGGAACTTGTAGAGACACCGTGTAAGATCC
This sequence comes from Notoglanidium macrostoma, assembly GCA_030068235.1. Classification (NCBI taxonomy): domain Eukaryota; kingdom Metazoa; phylum Chordata; class Actinopteri; order Siluriformes; family Auchenoglanididae; genus Notoglanidium; species Notoglanidium macrostoma. The sequence goes on along the minus strand of JAQQZR010000020.1, from coordinate 9,270,766 downwards.
TTTCTTTCTTTAATAAGCCTAATTTTGCCATTATGTACATCCGTCCAACATTTCTAGGCTCGGACAAATCTCTAAAATGTTCCACCTTCTCTTGACGGTTTCATGTCAGAACGAACAGGACATGCATTTTTGCCAGGCATTTTCAACTGCACATTTGATCAGAGTGGAAAGCTAATGGTATATTACCTATACTGTATGTTTAGATGAAGAAACCAGCTCTGAAAGAGCTTCATCAAACTAATGGTCTGCCATAATAGTTGATGGGAAGAACCGAGCCACTGCCCTTCGCCGACTATAGTGCCCCTTGCTGCATCACTCAGAATGCGTTATACATTTTTGAGCACAGCCATGTAGTGACAGCTCAAAGTATATGTTTGTGTAGATATGTAGGGTGGGATTTGGCTTAATGCAGGAGTGCGGGGCAGTAGTGGCCGTGAATACACTGCAGGCTGGTGTTAAAGTTGCCTTAGCAAAACTAAAGTTGGATTTTCCACTCAGCTGAGCCATTCCATATTGTTTTCACCCAGGCACATTAAATTGTCATTTATTTGTGATGTCTTTGTGTTGCTTTGTATCATGTAATTATTGTTTGGCTTTTGAGACATTATAATGGATGTATTTCCCTTTAGGCTGGTGCCTGTTTAATTTTCTTTCATCAAAGCCCAAAGATATGTCTAAAGTATAGCTTACCTGATTTTTCATAATCACAAAAAAGTGAAGGCCTTTTTAAAATATTTTTTTTCCCTTCTTTGTACATTCTTAGATCTGTCAAGCACATATTACATCAAACAGGATTTTTCAGGATATGCCTTTTTTTCTGCCATTCAAGCAAAATAATGCTTATAATTAAAAGGTATTTGAAAATACCAAAGCAGCATTCAATGTAAAGAATTAAACACAACAGTGCATACTGATATAGGAAAATAATCCACTATTGGGTGATTTGATGCTGCCTCTCCAAAGTGGATTATTTTCCTCAGTCCAAGAAGTTTTATTCTTCTTATTCCAGTGATTTATTAATGAGCAACATCATGTTTTTAACCATTTATAGTTATATTGAAAGTTTTTTATTGCCCATGTTAAATCTTATCACTTACAGCAGTTATGAATAGCATTTCCTCACCAGTCTCTCTTTTTTGTCTTCTCCTGTACTTGTTAATGATAATAATAATAATAATAATAAAACCATATTACCTCTTGTCATATTACCAAACAACTAGAAAGTCCTCTCCTGAGGAAGAAAATTTAGCGAACACTTCTCCATGCAGAAAACATTATATTATTATAGAATTATAGAATATAATTATTATAGAAAATATTATATTTACGGCTGTAACAATATCATTTTTTCAGACTGAGTATGAGTATAGTTTTTTGATACTTGCTGATACTGATTCTGATACCAGCTGTGTCTGTCTGTGGCTGCATTACAGTACGTGCTACTGGCACGTCGATTTTCAACTGTTTTGGCAACACAGGCATTCAATTATGAGTTATGAGGAGATGAATTTTGTGTTGAGAGATATTAACCGTTTAATGTTTAATAATTCATGGAACAAGTCTAGTTTGAGACCTGCCAATTCCCTTAGTGAAAAACATGCCCGCTCTCAGCCAAGCCACTCTGAATCAGCCATTTTACAATTTCCAAAACTCGCCGCCAAACTGTCATGAAGAGGGCGCTAACACCGCAGTCTGGATGTAACGCAGCCAACAACCAAAAGAAGCAGAAGGAGGTCACTCTCAAGCTCTCTTCATGACTATGCCTGTTCTGTGTGTAGAGATCTGCCAGCTATAATTATAAAACTGTTCTGCAAAACATGTGACATGAGACAGTGGGTAAATAACCACTATATGTTCTTTCCCCATGCTGCTTGAAAATGAGGATCATAGCATACAAACCCTTTGCAATTAAAAATGCATACATGTTTTTTATGAACTTAGGGTACTCAGCTTGTTCCTAATAATATAATGTGTTTTAAATGAAGTGCATTTGCTAGCTGCATTAGTTACACTATATTGCCAAAAGTATTCACTCACCCATCAAAATAATTTAATTCAGGCGTTCCAATCACTTCCATGGCCACAGGTGTATAACTTCAAGCACCTAGGCATGCAGACCGCTTCTACAAACATTTGTG
>JAQQZR010000020.1:9247804-9268528 GCA_030068235.1 Notoglanidium macrostoma | reverse complement strand
TAAACACACTCCTAAACCTTGTGGAGAGCTTGCCCAGAAGAGCTGAAGCTGTTATAGCTGCAAAGGGTGGGCCGACGTCGTATTAAACCCTATGGATTAAGAATGGGATGTCACTTAAGTTCATATGCGTGTAAAGGCAGGTGAGCGAATACTTCTGGCAATTTAGTGTAGCTTGAACAGAGTGGGGTTGCAGTGGAGAACGGGTTTTGTTTCACGAAGTGCTTCTATGCAGTAATTAGGCAAAGTAATAAAAAAGTTTTTTTTTTCACTGCATCACAATCTCTGTTGTAAACGGCTGATGGCTGATGATCATCAAGAAAACCGTACTGGGTGGGAGCTGTTAATTTCACTCACTTAGTGTTGTAGTGTTTTTCTCACCTAGCTTGAATCATTGCTACATTGTATTGCTATTAATAAAGATTGCTTTGCTTTGATCATTAATTATGAAATATAGTACCAGTCAAAAAAAAAAAAAAACCCAGCTACTCAGTCATAGGTTTTCTGTATTTTGACTATTTTCTACATGGCAGAACAATGCTGAATAATCAAAACTATGAAATAACACATATGGAATATATGGAATTATGTGGTATACAAAAAAAGTGTTAAAAAACAAAATATGCTTCATATTTTAGATCCTTCAAAGTAGCCATGCACACTATTGGCATGATATTAACCAGCTTCATGAGGTCGTCACCTGGAATACTTTTCAGTTAACAGCTGTGCCTTATCAAAAGTTCATTAGTGTAATTTCTTGCCTTCTTAATGTGTTTCAGCTCATCATTAGTGTTGAGTCGAGGTAGTGTTGGTGTACACTAAATAGCTCTGTTCAACAACTGTAGTGATCCATATTACATCAAGAACCGCTTAACTACGTAAAGAGCAACGACAGTCCATCACTACTTTAAGATATGAAGTGTCTTAAGTAACAAAACGTTCAAGTCCCTGTGAATAAGTTGCTACTATAAATGTTAGCATATTAGAACAAGCTCATTAGTACAAACGTATTATTTAAATTGCAACCAATGCTAATGTCAGGCACATTACATTACAAAAAATTTATCAACAACTTCTGGCCAATTAGATTACAGAATTCAACAGCGCTGTGGTATCATATTGAATAACCTTCAAATGAAATTCAATGAAGATGGGACACTTACATTGCACTATGAGCTCCACCAAGGCTTCCCGAGGTTTGACGTTGAAGCCATTGTACTGGCTGGTCTGGCAGCGGTAGGAGCCGCTCATCTCGCGAGACACGTTGACGATGCGCAGCACACCGTCATAGCTTTCCATCTGCATGTTCCCGTCTGGCATTGGCACCTCTTTATCAGCCCGTGACCACAGGATGATGGGCTTGGGCTTTCCTGAAACAAGGCACTCCAGCTCCACCGTCTCTCCTTCCCGGACCACCAATGGGGACTTGCCCCGTGGCACGGTCAGATTGGGGGGAACTAAGAAAGAGAAAAACAGAGGAGGGACTGATATGGGGCTCTAGCATGCTAACAGACCGGGTGGCTCAGAAAGGTCTACAGCGGCAGATGTGTTTTTCACGACCGAAATGCACCAGCATAAAATTGAGATCGAAAGTAAATGTCTGATTTACAGCCTGGAGCAGGGGAATGCAAAATGACATAAACCACAACAGTCAGAATAATGACAAAAGTATCTGAAATAGAATAATAAAGCGACATGAAGCAACATGTGGACAAAATAAATCTCATTTCACAAAACCTCATTGTAGTTTCTTAACAATGAAGCAATGAGATAAACCGGAGAAACTCTTAAGTGTGATTAATATGCATTTAAATCATGTTTCAACATTTAATGGTTCAGGAACAAACAACTCTGTTTAAAGCTGCGCTGCTGTGTAGAATCGCAAAGCAAAGCAGGACAGGCTGGCTAACAATCCCAGGCTACTGAAAGTCTAGTGAAAATAAAGAATCGATATGGACAAGCAGATGATAAAACATTTGAGAGCAATCAAAAGAATGAGCTGTTTGCTGAACTAGGTAAGGGACATTGCTAATAAAATACTACAACAGCTGGTAATGGAATGGAACAACTAGTAAAGAACTGTCACATTTTAAGATCCTTGCTTCGGTTCTTTTTGTATTGTTCAGCCATTTCTTAAATACCGCTCACTCAAAGCTCAAGGACTATACTTCTTTATCTTGCAAGACTGGCAAAAGAGAAAATCGGTGAAATTAGAGCAAATTAGCATAAGGCCTTGTTATATAAGCAATTTTTTTGTGAATATATAATTATTCTTTGTTCCTTTACATACTAGATTTAAACACTGGAGTAGAAGAGCGCAGTGCTGCTTAATGATGGAAGCTATTCCAGTTTATTAGCAATGTCCTGAAAACAAGCTGTAATGAACAGCCGTTACACTAATGGGGAACGGCCTGACCCAAGCTCGGCACTAGGCCATTAAGCACCGGCCACCTTTCCTACCAAAAGGCTGTAAATGCACCGACACTGGCTAGCAATTAGGGGTGTTTGGGCTAGCGGCTGCTCTCTCTGGCCCACAGTAATGAAATCCTGCTCCATAACGGCTATTACGGGAAGCCCGAAGGAACCATCATCACTGCAGAGAAGGCTGCTAAAATAGTACCTGAGAGAAAAGCAGCTGAGATATAACTGCATTTCTTCTTTTAGCCAGCATAAACCCTATGCCACTGGTGCTCTTCGTGCTCGCTTACTACAAGAGAACGAGTTTCCAATTTCTCATCACTTGAATTTTAAACATGTTTAGCTTTCCTCTGTTTATCATTTATGCCCTAGGTAAAGTTGAATTCAGATGATTCATTCGTGATTTGTCCTTGGCAAAAGCTACAAAGCACAGCTCAGAGACAAGCATTTCTTACATAGTCGGACAGTTTCAAACAACAATCTGTCTTGGATATGACTGGAACCTACCCACATTTCTAAAATGTGAAGTTCTTTCAATCGTAAACAGTTTACAAGATATGAATTGTTCAAAAACCATAAAGCATCACTCAGCTCTCGGCTGCTCTGCCAAGCAGACCTGGGCTTCTTGGAGTCAGGCCAGCCAAGAAATGCTGCGACAAGACAATTAAATAAATAAACCTGACACAGGCCTTTGAAATGAGTGGGATGACATCATTTGCTCATTGCCATAGCAACACAGCCTGTCCGTATCTGTCTCTCTATATGTGTATATGTGTGTATCTCTCTGCACTATAAGCTGTGCATCGTGTCTTTTGCGAGTTTTTATGATAATGTGTCTTTTGACTAAACTGCAACCTTGTATGTATGTTTGCCTGTTTTCAAATGACAATGCAGAGAGACAAGGCTTTCTCTGAACAATGCTTCAGAAAGACTCGCTAGCATTGATGGACTACCGGTGGAGTGGAAAGTGGAAGCATTAGAAATGTGTCAGTAAATAAAAGCTGCCAACCATGACATTCATTCTCAGTGCAACAATTTTGTGTTTAAATATGCACACCTCCTGTTTCCTGTTTTTTAATCAAATAGCTGAAATCTACTGGATGAGGGGAAACTCAGGCATGCACTCTAAAGGGCATCAGGTTTCCATTTGAAAAATATACTTGCCTGCAAAAAGCTGCAATAGGCAAATATTAGGAAAGTGAAAGTGTGTGTGTGAGGAAGAGAGAGAGAGAGAGAGAGAGAGAGAGAGAGAGAGAGAGAGAGAGAGAGAGTCCAATAAAATGCAGGCGGCCTAGATGAAAATGTATTAAGAAGTAGAAAAATTGATAAACCCCATATTCTTATTGATCTTTTTCTAATATCATGCCTTCAGAATTTCATGAACTCAGCAAAGCCTTGAACGGCTTTGTTATCACTCACCGACCTGTTTGCGTTGGAACAGATTGTACTTTTTTTTGACGGTATCTGGGTTGCCTGCTAGCCAGAGACTCTGAATAAATAGGATGCAGTGGGACACAAGAATAGAACACAGCTGATGGTTAAATTATAAGATATGCCATGAATTTGAGGCTTTAAGGTAGTAGTAGAAGAAAATTTTCATCCTCTTAAAACTATTTCGGGAAACAGTAACTCGGAGCAATCCAGACGTTTGGAACATGTTCAAAGACAACGGAGGTCCAGCTTTACAAAACCACCTCAAACCGATCACTTATGATCACACTATGCTTATGATTCCTTTGTTAACGTATCTCTTAGCTAGTGCGTGTTCCAAACATGCACACAGGACTCAAAGCAATCATTAAGATGCACAAGAATGCCCAGCACTGCAGCAATACACGAGGTGGTGAGTGAAATCTACAAAGCAGGAAGCCAACTAGAGGAACTGATAAAACAGCATACCAAAACAAGCACAGCTTATCCAAGAAGCAATGCAAGCACATCTAGATATCTTTATAACTATGTGTCCTAGCTGAACTGCATAAAAAAGAAAGACCACAGCGGTGGCTCCAATCCCCAGCTAATTGGACTGCTTGAGTAGGACTAGGCTTCACCCTTCAGCACTTTATTCAAAGAAAACCTAGTGATGCAGTTCCCTGAACTTACTGACAAATACATTGAGAAAGAGTGTGTAATGGGTGAAAAAATCAGAGCTGTTTCATCTTGCTGAATGGCACAATGACGACATATTTTCCAGAAAGTCTGTTACAAGGTTTGCAGGGATTTTCCTTTAGTAGTTTATCGTTCCTTTCTTCATATACTTCCTTTGAAACAAGAAGGGCTAAAAATTCTCATAGGTTAGGTTATAATTTATACAAAGTGCCCTATAGGAACCACATTAATAAACCACTTTGGTCACTGTGACTTAAAGGTTCGCTATGTAGGATTTAGCAGGATCTAGTAGCAAAAATGGAATATAGTGTTCATAATTATGATTTATTGGTATATAATAACCTGTTACTGTGAATCATTTTGTTTTCATAAGCTTAGAATGGGCCTTTTATAATAGCATAGAGAGAGGCCTCTTCCACGCCACTTCAGTAGCCCAGTACGGACAAACCTCTAGAGAGCTCCTTCCACATTTTGCGTTTTTACCCAGTAAGACCCAGTAGGAAGCACTGGAAGGAAGACAAAAAAATTTAAAGGAACTCAAGGAAGAAGAAAAAAGAGGAATCAGTGTTTGATGGTGCTGGCTAACAAGTTTGAGAAGCCAAATTTTGAAAAATAAATAAAAGATCGTACTTATTTATTATATAAATAAGAAACAGATACAGAAAAAGCAGCGGAGACTGAATGTAAGTATTTGGAAGACGACTACCATACATTCTTATACACACTTGGTAAGGGAGTGGTAAGGGAGGGGCATTCATAGTGGACCTTTAATATAATTTTTATTTATAATTTGCCATACAACATAACATAGTGAGGACGGTTAGCTATAAGATAAGATACCAATGTGTCTGAAATTAATAGTATTGCTAAATTACTTTGAATACCTTTTTTTATGAAAAATATAAAATGTATTGTAATAGGCAGAAATAATTATATTTCTCTATATACCAGTCCACTGAAAGGATGGTCACTTTTATATTGCATTGCAAAAAAGGACCATATGTCCTAATGACAGAATAAAACAACTAATGAACAGAAGAATTTTTTTGCTTTCATAAGTTAGGTGTGGTTAAGTGTAGCAAACTGTAGCAAAGAGTACAAACGCAAAGCAAAAGCCACATATCAGCAAACTTCCAGAAATGCCACCAACTTATCTGGGCCTGAGCTCATCTAAGATGGACTGACGAAAGTGGAAAAGTGTGCTATGGTCTGACGAGTTCCCATTTCAAATTGATTTTTTGGAAATCATTGATGTCATGTCCTCCAGGCTAAAGAGGAAAAGTTCGAAAGCCAAAATCCGTGATGGTATGGGGTGTGTTATTGCCCATGGCATGGGTAACTTGTACATCTGGGAAGGCACCATCAATGCTGAAAGGTACATACAGGTTTTGGAGCAACATATGCTGCAATCTAGACGATGTCTTTTTCAGGGACATCCTTGCTTATTACTGCAAGATGATGCCAAGCCACATTCTGCATGTATTACAGTAGTCCAAACGTGTGTGGTGCATTATGAAGTGCAAAACATGAAAATGGAGAAAGTATGGGAAAGAATTTCACTTTTAAAACTTCAACAGTTAGCGTCCTCAGTTCCCAAAAGCTTACGGAGTGCTGTTAAAAGAAAAGGTGATGTAACACAGTGGTAAACATGCCCCTGTCCCAACTTTTTTGGAACGTGTTGTAGGCATTAGATTCAGAATGAGAATTTGTGAATTTATTCACAATATATTTCTTGTCTTTGTATTGTATTCAATTGGATATAGGTCAAAAAGGATTTGCAAGTCATTCCATTCTGTTTTTATTTACGTTTTACACAGTGTCCCAACTATTTTGCAATCGGGGTTTGGCAGTGACACGTGACCAATAGGGAGTCACCATTTTAAAAGCATAAAGTATAAATATGGATCAAAAGCATGATTGTAACAGTATTAACTGACAAAAGGTGGTCAATATCCATGCCGTGCTAGTTTCAGTGTAGTCTAACGAATAGGATTAGATTTCATTCAATATTGTAACTGGGGAAAAATATTTCTGTGAGTACATTTTAGGTGAATATATTCCTCCCACACCAAACAAACTGTAGTCTAGTCCAATTCATTGGCCTTCTATTATAAAGGCACTAAAACCTTCCCTAAGAGAGTGGGCTGTGCACTACTATTATTTTCCACAGTGACTTTTCAGGCTGCATACCCACTCATCAGTCAACATTAGGATATACCTCAGAAAATCTAAGACTTTGCCACAAATGCAAAGAATATGAACAACCTCAAGCATCACCTTAGGGGGGTGAGAACATGACCTAGGGACAATTAGCAGACTAAGCAAAATTCATACAGAAATAATTGCCATCCATATATTGTATATATATATATTTAATATCATATAGTTTGCTGCTAATAAAAATTACCTGACATAATATCTGAAGAGATTTTAATATCTGAAGAGATGTTCACTGATGTTCATAATCTTTACTGCTAATATTAGCTCATTGATATGATATAAATTATCGTACATTATATTACATATCCTTATCATACATTATTTTAGCCTAGCATATACATTATACAGTGGTGCGTGAATGTTTGTGAACCCTTTAGAATTTTCCATATTTCTGCATAAATATCAGTGGTCATATGGAACAATGGTGATTAGTCATTGGTTGTTGGGAACGATGGAAATCGGTGATTACCTGTTGAGAACAATGGTAATCATTGGTCATTGGGAACAATGTTGATTGGTGATTAGTCATTAGCAACTAGGGTGATCGGTAATTGGTCTTTGGGAACAATGGTGACTGGTGATAAGTCACTGGGGCAGTGCTAATCTGTGAGTTGTCATTGTGACAAATGGTGATCAGTGATTGGCTGTTTGGAATATCCAACCTTTATCCACCTTCTGGGTCTCGCAGTGGTTCAGTGGTTATCACCATCACCTCATAGCAAGAAAGTTCTGGGTTTGAACCTGCCAGTTGACCTGGGTCCTTTCTGTGTGGAGTTTGCATGGGCTACCAATTATGCATGCGTTTCCTCCAGGTGCTCTGGTTTCATCCCATAGACCAAAGACGTGTGGATTAGGTCAACTGGTTACTCTATATTGCCCATAGGTATGAATATGAGTTTGAATGGTTGGTCGTCTCTGCGTCAGCCCTGAGGTAGTTTGGCGACCTGTCCAGGGTGTACCCCACCTCTCGCCCGAAGCCAGCAGGGATTGGCTCCAGCACACACGTGACTCGCAAAGGATTAGCAGTATACATAATAAATGAATTTATCCACATTTCCACTTAACAGAGCAAACAGACTTTTTTAAAACAATGACAGTGTGGTAGAACTAGTGTGTTTGTGAAGTTTTCTTTTGATAGTTAAACATGCCTAGCCACCATTTTCAATAAATAACCATAACTTATGGAACTTATGGATGGATAAGTAAACTACTTACTTGGCTTGCATGATTAAATTGTTAGCTTTATTTTATTCAGATGTTGCTGGAGACATATTTAAAGCTAAAAATCCTCCGTGTAACAATGTCAAGCTAGCTTTTGTTTGCAGATTAGCATTAGCTGCATTTGAAGAGTTCACTTGAGTGTATTAAAGCACTACAAGCTAACTTTTACTGAGAAAACAGGAAATGTGCATAAGGAGTTTGGAACATCGAAGATATAAATTTAAAAGGCAAGGCAAGCGAAATCCTGTAATATGCCTTAAGCGACCTTTGACAGTAATTTATATTATTTTTGCAATTCATATTGAAATCAACCAAAGCTCTCAGTTTAATTAGCCTTAATACTTTTCTGTTTCACCTTTGACAAATCCTATGTAAATGCTTTCTATTTGCAGATAAATGGAAGCAAAAAGGCCCAAAGACCTTCAAGTTCATGGCTTTGATTACAACTCTGATGGATTCTGTATTCACTCTGAAGGACGAAAGAACCGTCATGTTGATTGAACATATAAAAGGAGAACTAGCTTGGACACCCTCATTGTCCTCTCTGAGCCTTCTAAGGCCTGCGTGTTTAAATGTAAAGACTCACGCAAAGATTAATTGCCTGGTGGCCAAAAGAAGCATCCAGTCTGCTCTCTACAGCTTCATTAAAGTCGGAGAGTAGAATGAAGATTGATTACATTTTACCCCATTCCATAAAAATTGAGCCAACTCCCTCTTTCCATGAGTTTCATCACTCTTTTTTACCATACTACTACTCAGGGGGGAAAATCCTCAGTACTTGTTTGGATACTTTTCATGAATAAATCATACTGTTCAAATTGAAATTGGATTCAGTCCCATATGCAAAGGGAATATATTTGCATACAGTTTCAAAATATGTGTTGATAGAATTTGAAATACATTTACATATATTTTTATTTACATATATGTATATATTACAAAAATGACAAACATACATCTTAAACTGTAAACAATTTACAACCAATTTCCACTATCACCTCTCACTCTCTGCCTTTTCTTACCACTTACTTATTCACAGTATAGTGTGCTCTAGCATTGCTAAGATGGGTTCAAACACTGATTATTCTAGGCTCAATCTCATTGCAAACATTTCCCCAGCATGAAACCCTGGCAGACCTGCCTGACAAATGCTTTTATTAAGACTCTACTTGGCCCTGCAGTTGTGCCCCTTCAGAAAGCCTAGATCCAACGCAAAACGGTTTATCCGAAACAGCTGCAGGGTGAAAACACATGGACTAACAGTTATTACTGTCCTGGGCTCACCCAAGATAAACTGGGAACAAACAAATAAGCATCTCAGCAAAGATGCAAGCATATCTAAGACCACACGCTTTACAGTGAATCTGGAAAAAAAAACCCCATAAAATGTATATTTTTTCATCCTGGATAAATGGTGACATATTATTATATATATATATATATACACACACACACATATATATATATTTATATATATATATTATACATATAATAATAATAATAATAATAATAATAATAATAATAATAATTGTCTATTATTATTATTATTATTATTGTTATTATTATTATTATTATTATTATTATTATACTACAGTGTTTTTGAATGCTTGATTCTGATTGGTCAGAATTTGTTGACTAATTTTCTTTAAAAGCAAAGCTCTTAAGCAAAGTCCTGGCTACAATGTTTATATTAATGCACTCACTGTAATATTGTAATCGAATTTCATAGCAGCAACCTACATAGGGATTTGCATGGGAGAAACACTTCATAAACATATTTTTAAAAACATGTGTAATTGTTGATATGGTGAACTTGATATGAAGAGACTTTTGCGTAGCATTTTTGGATGGAGTCTCCAGTGTCAGTGCTTTGTAATAGTCAGAGGGAAGTTTTCCAACACTGGAAAGTATTCAGGACAGTTTTTTGATAACTTGAAAAGCTGTATTTCTTGATTTGTAAAAAAAAAAGGAAGATACATGAAAGAGAAAATAGGAGGGTTGGAGAGAGAACAACTATTTATACCTGCTTTAACTTAAGTGATAACAGTAACCTGTTATTGAACTGAATGTTCCACAGCATTAAACATAACTATAAATGAATAGAAGGTATTACATGTCATATGTTAATTAATAAAAATTTCTGTGCTTCGTGTCGGGCGGCATCACAGCACACCACCCAGCTGCCGAATATTTTCTCATACCAACTTGTCCTATTGTGCTTTGTTCCTTGAAATACCCTTTTAATGGCTCCTTTCCTTTTTTTAGGGCTGAAATCAGTGTTTTTTCTTTTTTTTTTTATTTATTTTTTAAAACCTGACAGCATATCATATGCGGAAGTGTGCTCAGGACACATCCAAAAACACAGGTTGAACTATTTAAAAGATAACGAGGAAACAAACATGGCAGGTGCACTTAATTCCACAGTTTTAGTGAATGGGGATTATCAAAGGATTACATTCGGCCTCTTGTGCAATTATACTGGAAGGTCAAGACGGTGCTGGTGAAAATATGACAGAGAGCTGGTGAGCTGGATTTGCTTCAGCTAGCAGACATCTGGTAATAACCAGGAAACCAATGTATCATTGTGTATTTCTGAACATTTCTGAACCATCAGTATACATTTTTGTGAGAATCACTAAGCTCGAGAACTTATGTTTACTAATATTTCACATAAGATGGCTGAATGTCTTACCTAAAAGTTAATAATATGTGATATTGATGTAAGGAATGATGCCATGATGTTTCTACACTCACCAACCACTTTGTTACCTGTACAGCAGCTCACTCTTTGCCATTACTCAATCAGCCAATCGGGTCAGCAACACAAAGGCTAAAATTCCGGTACAGATCAAGAGCATCAGTTAATGTTCACATCAAACATCAGATTGGGTAAAAATGTTATCTCAGTGGCTTTGACCATAGCTTGATTGTTGGTGCTATACCAGTTGGTTTGAGTATTTCAGAAACCGCTGATATTCTGGGATTGTCATGCATAACAGTCTCCAGAGATTACACAAAATGGGGGCAGAAACATCTTACTGATTAGACAGATGAGAGAAGAATGGGCTAACTGATCCGAGGTGACAGGAAGGCTACAGTAGGTCAAATAACCACTCTTTACAACCGTGGTGAGCAGAAAAGCATCACAGGATGCACGGCATGTCAAACGTTAAGGAAAAAGACCAGGCAATGTTTTTTCCAATCTGTACCAGTTCACTGTCAGTTATCATGTATCCTCAGTAACCGCAAATTCCCTTTTTTTTTTTTTTGGTTAACGAAGTGTAACATGACATGGTCTTCAGCTGTAGGAGCTTGTCTGCCTCGAGGTTTGAAGTGAACAGTAACTGAAGCTCTTGATCTATGTCTGTATAGTTCTGTGTACTGTGCTGCTTCCTGGTGATTGGCTGATTGAATAGATGACATGCAATATATATTAGTTAATATGTCATGTGTAAGTATGTTTTATCCTATTATCCTTTAAATGTTACAAGAGCACTGATGCTGGCTCGTGCCTGTATTGTCTACAGCAGCTAGGTAGTTTCCTCTACAGATGTTAAGTGCTACGTTGTCTTGACGGCCTCCGTATTTAGCAAGAGTCTTACTAGACAAACAAACAAACAAAAAAATACTTCAAACAAATCATGTATCACATTATTAAAAGATTAGACGTTATTTCTCTGCAGAAAACAACTAGTGGCTTTAGTAGTGCGCCCTCTGTTAGCTATTGAGATCCCTAAGCTTTGATCGGGCCAAATATTCCATTAGAAAATCATAAATCTTGCACATTAATGCTTCTTCACTTTGCTTCTTTGTAGAATCCTATAACAGAGGGTATCCGTTTCGGAAAGGGGCTCAAGATAATGCCATTTAGATAGCTATGAACCATCCAAAGAACCATCCTTAATCTGAACATTTACTTGAGTCTGGATATTCATTCACTACTTCATGTTTTAAAAATATTAAAAGGAAATGAGATCCCTGCAAACCAACTGCAGCAAATCACTGACCTGCAGCAGATAGAAGATGAAAGTCTGGCATTCTGGTGAGATTCCTATAGGTCAGGCAATGCTTCCTGCGCCTGGGTATTGGTCAGATTCACCTCTCCAAGATAAGCATGGTGATAATGAATGGAGATACAATACTGATAAATGGAAGCGTATCGATTAACTCGACGAGTGCTAATTAGAGGGGTAAGCTTGTTTCTCCTGCCTGTCTTCCTTCGACTTCCTCCATCTCCATACACTTCCTTAATGGCATACTGAATGAACGGATACATCTTTCAAAAACCTGAACATATAAAAAGTTTTAAATATCAGAATCTTTAAAATGCAAACATTTCATTGCATATATAGAAATAAAGTTGTGATTACACATTCAGAGAAGAAAAAGGTCTCATTATAAAAGAAAAAAAAAAATCGGTGTCATAGCGCAGTACAGGAAACAGTACAGCAAATGACTAAGTGAAGTGCTCTTGTAAAACTTGCATATACTGGCACAGCAGTTATCCCTTACAGCATGTAGACTTTAATTACTCTGACATGTGAAGTGCAATACTAAACGTGTGGGTGGTGATCCAGCAGCTCAGGCCAGCAAGTGTGTGTGAGGCTCACCAGTGGTAGAAGAGATGTTAACGTCAATGCTGATCTCTGGGATGCCCCCGCCTCTGAGTGATGCCACGCAGGTGTAGGTGCCAAAGTCGGTGAACTTCAGATCGATGATGTCCAGGTTGGTGGTTCCTGGGGAGATGTCAGGGTCAGTCTGGGTAATGACCATGCGCTCAGAGCTGCGCAGAGCTCGGCCATTCTTCAGCCAGCTGAACTGCAGCTCCTCAGGGGGTGTCGCCTCTACCTGGCACGAGATCTTCACTTCACGGCCGATCTGAATGTTGTCATCGTTGTGGTAGGGGTCAGGTGTGATCCAAAAGCGGCCCTTTTTCAGCGCTGGAAAGAAACCAGTAAACAGAAACAGTAGTTAGCATGTGAATGAGACTCATAAGTATCAGTTTTCTTTTTATTTTGAGCTTTAATGCTTTCAAACTACTTCTATCAAAACCACAACGTTTCTTGAATCGTGAATGACGACCAGAATCTTCAGCATGAAGACTTTGCACGTTTACAGCCAAAGTACATGACAATATGACATGCTAATCAGCACATGGATATAAATAAACATTTCATTCCGAGTCTGAATTTAGTGGGTTTGTTTTGATTCCGTACTAATCTTCAGATATTAATCAGGTTACAAATACCTTCAGATAACAATCTAAATTAATTTCCTATGCAGGATATTTGTATAGCTTGGAATGTGTATTTGTAATTTAACTGGCAAACAAAAGAACAATCAGAGACGTTGAATCTTTTCATCTACTTTCCTCTGACATTATCAGGTTAAAACAAGAAGAAGAGGAAAGAGGAAAGTGAACATAAAAACAGCCTGTCAAAGGGAGGAAATTGAAAAAGCAAAACACAACATAAACGAATGACACCTCAAATGGTACATGAGATCTAACGCCTTTGTTTAAAATCGATCCCATCCTGAAAACAGATCTGCTCGCTAATTCATGCTGTAATAATGTTGACATGTCCCTACAAAAGACTTCAATTTGCATGAGCGATTCATTTCCACCCTGGTCCCATGATGCAAAATGATGTCAATGAACCTTAACACAATGGGTGACGATGACCTTTTTCAAATTAAATAAAAGGAATTTCAGACTCATGTCAGTTAATCATGTGTTATTGGCTGTACCGCGGAGAGTTATCTCAGCCACGGAGGCTATAGAATTGAATTTTATTCAAATAAAAAAATTATTCAGCATAATAATGATATTGATATCAACAACAATAATCATATTTCACGGAATCAATCAGGATTGCAGTTTAAAAAACAGTTGCGGAACCGTTTCTGAGTTCCTGCCTAATTATCTGCATTCAACTGATACGCTGATATCATGATATATCTTTGATTTTGCTGGCCAAATATTTCACTTTTTGTCTTAAGCACATCCATCCATCCGTCCATCCCAGCTACACCCGGGACAGGTCGTCAATCTACCCCAAGGATAACACAGAGACAGACAACCATTCACACACACATTCACTCCTATGGACAATTTAGAGTAGCCAGTTGACCTAATCCGCATGTCTTTGGACTGTGGGAGTGAAGCGGAGCGCCCGGAGTAAACCCTCCCACGTTCAGGAAGAACATCCAAACTGCACACAGAAAGGCTCCTGGTCAACCAGGGGATCGAACCTGGGACCTTCTTGCTATGATGCAACAGCTTGAGGACGTTCAGTAAAACCATAATAAATCTGAAAGGTGCAACTAAACTGGTGCAAGTAGAAAGCAGAACTTTCAAATGGGATATTAAATAAATCAGTTTAAACATTTAAAAAATGTTCACTTGTCAGGTCATCCTTTAAAAGTAGTCAGGCCTATTCGTAAAGGCAAGGATACTGTAGTGATGATATACGATGAAGTTTTTCATACTCTTGCTGTATGTCAATGTCAAATGTAGACAGGATGGCATGGTGGCACAGCAGGTCGCATTGCTGTCTCTCAACTCCAGCGTTCCTAGTTTACTCCTGACTGTCTGAGTGGCGTTTCTGTGCATGTTCTTCCCATGTTTCCTCTGGGTTGTCTGGTTTCCTTCCTAAAACGTTATGCACAGAATGTAGTTGAATTCAAAATTATTTCTGAGTCTGAATAAGGTTGCGAATGTGTGTGCGTGAGCATGGTGCCCTGCAACGGACTGGCGTCCCATTCAGGGTGTATTCCCACCCCAGTGCTTCAAGTAGAGGTTCTGGATCCACTGCAAACCCAGGATAAAGCCTTTACTGAAGATGACTGAATGAAAATGTGCCAAAGAAGACAACCCAGGGATATTCAACTTAAATTTGTGAAAGTCCAGCTACATTTAATTCCATGCATGACTGAACTAACATCACTAACAGCTGTTACCTTTTAATGCTTAACCATTAATTAGTAGTTCATTAATTCACATCATCTTTAATGATTTCATTTTATTTTGCAATGCTAACTACACATTACCACTTTTGACTTTTAGCACCACAGACTCACATCCTGCTTTCATTGGTATAATATCTCGTCATCAGTTTGTTAATGATGCCAAAAAGGTATATGAAAGAAAATAAATTATGAATATCAACAAAAATTTGTTCCTTTTTTTGATGAGATGCCTTCATGTAAATAATTTACATAAATGCATGTGACTGGTGGTTCCTCCTGGCTCTCCGGTTTCCTCCCACAGCCCAAGGACATACAGATTGCAGCAAGTGGCTACTCTAAACTGCCCACATGTATGAATGTGAGTGTGAATGGTTACTTGTCTCTGGCTGCGCCCCATTACCCTTATTTTTTCCACACTTCCTCGCTCACTTCCTTATGCCCTGAATGTTATTCTAAACCCAGATGTTGAAGTGCTGTCTCAATATCTTAAGGGACGAGCGACCGAGGGCTGATTTTTCTGAAATCCCCCCCATTCGCTGGAGGCGTGCCCGAAGTCTACTTGGGAACAGATTTTGCGGAAGAGAAATTCACCCTTGGTGACACCCACGCATGATGAAAGCACTAGTTGGAAGGGGAATTAGCATAAACAGAGGCGTCATTTTGTGCAGAGTGCAGGTGCATGTTCGAAGATGTTGAAACCAACGTTTAACTGTAAGTTAATTGTATGATATGTTTTTTTCATAATTGTGCTAGAGTTGTCAGACAGCTACAATTTTTCCTGAAATATTTGTCAGCTGTTGGTTTAAATTATCTGTAGTTAGAACTTTTTGATAACTGCAAAGATGTTTTTAATTAGTTTGTTCTTAACTAGGCCAAATAAGGCTTTAAAATGCCATAAACATAATGACCACTGAACAATGTTGCAAGTTGTACATCAAAAAACATTGCCAGACACTGATTAACATGCGTATGACATTTACCAGTGGACATAAAAGCATTTAAGCTCACTGCCCTTTCAAAACTTGGTGCCCCTTTTGCTTCAGTAATGATGTCGTGCATAACAGGCGGACCCAATAAGGGGGTCCCGATACCACTGTTTTAACCATAATCTCCGTTCCTCACTCGCTTGACAGCGAGGAAGCGTGCAAAATAAGGGTAATGGGGCATAGCCGCTGTGTTAGCCCTGTGACTGGTGACCTGCCAAGGGTGTACCCCACCTCTTGCCCAATGTCAGCTGGGATTGGCTCCAGCTTCCCAGCAACCCTGATGGATATGATTGGTTGCAACAAAAGATTGGCTAGACCTGAGTCACTGAAGTATGGCTAGTGCTTTTCATGAAGTGAAAATTCTGCTACAGTATTTTTTTGAGTGCTCAGTCAGATTCATGGAAATAATTTACATCCAGACTGCACTATGCTACTTTTAACCAGTTTAACATATAGCCAGTGACTCTAAACAAAGCAGAACACTGGATGTTTGTCACGCCTGCACCATTGTCTGGCATTCATTCCCCATCTGCAACTGCACAGGTGTTCTTGACAACACACCCATAAAAAGATGAAATGTCATTTGGTGGTGTGCAACCATGATGACATATTTTAGTCTCTTTTCCAATGTCTTTATCTGAAATCACAAAAGTGAGCCTGTGGATAATTTGTACCATAGTCAATACTGTAGCATCAAGGAACAATACAATGAAGATTATCCGATATTAATAATATAAGTAATAAAAATGAATCCGGGAATATTAAGCGTTAGATGCATAGGACCAGCTCTAGGAGAATAACACTGATCTCACTTTTGGGCTCGGACATACAAAAGGTTTTTGTGTGTATGCACAAATCACGCAAGCTTGCCTGTATCGTGTATTAGCCTTAATGAATAAGTTTGAGATGCTTCTAAATAAAAGTGTAAAATACAGGTGAAGAAAATAGATTAATTTAGCACCTGCAGTGTGACTGACCACACCATCAATGTCAACTTGGGGACGGGGATAGTGTGCTCACGTTCAGTACAACTAAAGAGAAGACTAAAGCAAAGACAGCACAAAGCCTTATTTTAAGAAAATGTCTCAAAATTATGTCTAGAACAAATCGTTAAATGTTTCTTTTAAATTTTGATTTAATGTCACTACTGGAAATCTGGATTCATATTAGATATTCTCCACATGTTTGCACCTCTGATCCCAAGTGCATTTAAACAGAGCTTGCACTTTAAGGTCTTTTGTTAAGCACACCTTTTCAAAAGTGAGCACACTGACATTTCTTCTTAAACTAATTAACCACAAATGACCCACCTTGTACTTGGGGTCTTAATAAATCAACACCTCAGTGATCTGGGTACCGTAAGATACTTAATAATACTGAAATACTCTTAATAAGCAAGCCAACTATCTGCAAGCCATGCTTGATAAATTATGTGAAATAATAATAAGGAGTGATGAAATTCTTGGTGAACTCATGTTATGTCTTTCCTTACTGCAGGATCTTTATAGTCTCTGGCAACACCACACACAAGAAATACTTCCTGATTTGGATCCAGTGTTTCAGAGCAGTATCGCCTGTAATCCTGATACACAGTACAGGATTGATGCTTCCATACACTCCAGTGACAACACAAACACCTGGATTAATCTTGACCAGGGGATTTACTCCTGCTCACAAAGTGACAAAGCTCAAGAAGTGAAGACAGCAAAGGACAAGTAGAGGCCTGAATCTGTTAGGTGTCAGAGAAGTGTTACGGCTTCCTTCCTTGCAAACATGGAGTCACTGTTCCTCATTAAATTCCCATGAATACAGTGAAAAACAGCTCTTTTCCATTTTGTACATTCATACTGTATGTTCTTGCTGTCAAGATGTTACATTAGTTCTACATTTTGCTTATAAGAAAATTCCACTTTGACACATGTTTTGATTTATATTGAAATATTTGTCATGTGATTAGCAATTCTGCTGCTAATTTCATGACTTGTGAATCTGGCCGCAACTCTGATGTTGCACTGGGATGCTGCTAGCACAGTTACAATGGCATCCAATAGGAGAAACTATTAGGGATAACAGTCAGGTTTCCATGTTTATCTTTTAAAAAAAAAAAAAAAAAGAAAAAAAAAAGAGTAAGAGCTTCTTTTATCCCCTCAATTTTCTAGTAATGCAAAATGTACATTGGGGGAAATCAAATGTAGAGATGGTGGTGATAGTAAACTCTGTGGCTACATAACACAGTTGTGCCGAGTTACATGAGAGACTTGGCATGGCTAGTTAGTGATCTACGACGTGAAAAGCATGACAGAATTGACAGCAGTATTATCAGTAGTATTTACTACAAGGACTAAAGTGCTGCTGCATTGCTCTCATTAGGTAGAGATGAAGTGAGGGTCAAATCCCACTGGCATGACTATCAACTAAAATGGCATTGGGGTAATGAATATGTATATGACAGAAGCTTAAACAAAAATAAATAAATAAATTCAACTAAGAATTTCCTTACAATAGGTCTCAGATGTCACTGAACAATATATACTATCTATAAAACTTACACTGCAAAAAAAAAAAAAAGAAAAAAAGAAATGGCATCTTAACAAGTTAAAACGTCTTGAATACAGTCAATGGCCTAGCATTTCCTAGTAGAAGAATACAAGACACCAAATCTGACATTAATGTACCTATTTCTAGACTGGAACCAACTTATTCTTGTCTCGTCCATGCAGAAAGATAATTTCACTAGTATTAACTAATTTTCTAATCAAATTCACTTTTCATTTTTTTCCCCAGTGTACTATGCAACCATGCAAGTCATGTTTCTGTATCAAGTTTCAGGTGATATTTTAAATCCCAGCCACAAAAAGAAACCATAAGTGATCAGAACTCGGGTTATTAGGTAGCAGAAAATCCTACAGTATCATAAATGTTAGCGTCCTACTGAAACATCATAGCTGAAATGAACACACAAAAGCGCCATTTGTAAAAGAATCAACATACTGTATGCAAAACGTGTTCGCTATATATTATTGATGACATAGAAAATCTACACAGCAAAAGTTATTATTGGCCTGGCTGTAAACCTTCTCAGAAGCTTTGATCATAATAAAAAAAAATATACACTGGTGCTGATTCTGCACAAAAATGGCCTTTAATCTAAACTGCTAGATACAGCCACATATAAAAACACCTAGATAAAAAGCATGTGATTAAGAGGGGAAAATCACATTCTCTGAATGCATGCAAATGCACTGGTTATCTGCTGATGTGCATAATGTAGCTTAGTTTATGTAGCAGAGATTTAAGTGCTTGGTGCCTGATGAATGATTCTAATTACCACAGTCCAGTGGTTTATAGCTTAGAAGTGCCCAATGGGATAAGTGGAGACTTTTTACCTGCATTCGTAGAGGTAGACATAATCCACATTAAAATTCTGTACATAGCGCTACATATTTGCATTCTGTGCATATTTGTATGTGTTGTATCACTGTTTTTTTTTTTTTTTTAAGTTGGAGATTATTCAGCAATTCAAACCATACATAATGAATCAAACCAGAAGTGGTGGTTCAGCATTGGGAAACTGATTGGAAAGCTGTGAGCTCAAATCCCAGCATCACCAAACTAGCACTGTTGGATCCTTGAACACAACGGATGAATCGCTTAGTTGTGTCCAGTCTCAATTGCAAGTCACTTTGGATAACCGTGTTAGCTAAGTGTGCAAATGGATAATTCTGGAGGTTTATTTTTAAAATCCCAAAGAAGAAATGTATGGAATCTGAATCATTTTCTTGCAGGTGCCTCTCAAGGAATGTTGCATTTGACGAAAACTTGGAATTTCAAAACTAATCTCAGATCTCAAACTAAAACAAAATCCCAAAATACCCTCAACTCAGGAATTCTGGTCATGAACTTTGGATGGTCTCTTCAACCACAAGTTCATAAAGTGACATAAAAATCAATATGGCTTCTCACAGCATCAGCAGTAAACAAGTAGCACATCTTACCTTTAAATAAATTGGACTGTGTGTACAAGTATTTGCTTGAAAGACATATTTACTTGTTAAATCTATAGCACTGACTGTACATTTCGCTGTTTAGAGAAGGTAAATACACATCAGTCAGTTAGCTGGATAATAAAAGGTAAGGACAAAGGCATACATGCTCTTTTCCCCTGAATTCCCACTTCTGAGGTAAGTCGAATGCAGCAAAACATTACATGGTGGGAGGGTGTATGTGCTATTTGTTCTAGACAGCTGTGGTAAATTCAGATACTAAAAAGAGATTTGCAGAAGAATAAACTGGAATATTTAGGAGTAAAAAAATAAAAGCAAATTAAACTTTTCATAGTACAATTTGAAGACAAAAAATAAAAGTAGCTGAGTCAAGTGTGTGATCTCTTTATAAAGCATACGTAAATAAAGAAAAAAAAATTATGGGTCTGCACCGAATGCTGTTAACATTGGAGGTGGGAACTGGTGGTGAATATCGACTATGAAGCCATCTTTAATCTTTAAGGCCATTATAAATTTGAAACTTTATTACTCGTCTTCAAGTAACAGAAATGGGCTTACACAAATATAATACCTACCTTTCAGTAATGTTAATGTTCGCTTGAAATTGTCATTCCCAAAGTGACTTACAGGCTAAATAAATCCCACAGTTTATCTATTTGCATAGACACTGGCATGTATTTTGCACTTTCAGGTAGCCACGCCCTGTACTGACTCTTCCTTCCGGCTCGGGGGGGGGGGGGGGGGGGGGGGGGGGGGGGGGGGGGGGGGGGGGGGGGGGGGGGGGGGGGGGGGGGGGGGGG
>JAQQZR010000020.1:9230495-9245645 GCA_030068235.1 Notoglanidium macrostoma | reverse complement strand
TAAGGTTCCCCCCCCCCCCCCCGATATATCATCGAGACATGCTAATTAGCTCATCTGAGAGATACGGTCTGCATGGATTCAGCTAGTAAACCTGCTTGAGCATTTTTTTGTAGATTTCAAGTTCAAAACCTGTCACCAGTAGCTAGTACAATAAAGTATATACTGAAGCATTAAGTCAAACCAGCAGAACTTCCCTCATGCACCATCCACCAGACATCTCAATTCCTGAATTCAAGTTAATTGCCACCATATTAACCTCATGATAGTGAAGCCTCATGATACTGGAGTATGCATTCTTGTGCGTTCTGTATACATTTGATCTTTTGTTTATTATACTTGGGGGAAAAAAGGGAAATACGTCCATTCTTGCTCATGTGAAGAAATGTATAGCTTGATATTATTATTTCAAATAAACTTCAAATGTTAGTTACTATTTTATTTACCAAATTTCAATTTCCTTTGGAGAAGAAATGAAGCTTTTTTTTTTAAACCATCTCAGAATGACTGGCAGGTGTGCATTATATTCTTACATGGAGAGATCTCTAACGTAATTTAATCACAGTCCTAAATCATCACTCCCATTTCTATAGTTCCACACTGGAAAGTAACTTTAAATGGTTGCTATTATATGAATCATTTTTCAAATGTAAGAAAATACAATGTAGTGATTATTGCAAAATTCATGTAATGTAGCTCAACATAGTGTTTTCATAAAATTTTATCCATTCTATATAAAGCAATGAGACCACTACTAATCTATAATAAAGAAACAAGCCACTCGAGGCTGTGTCTAACAGTGATTTAGAGCCTCATTCAGAGTTGAGTTATGCACATGGAGCGGGGATTTAATACAGAAATAGCACGCATTGGTATTCAGACCTCAGTTCTTGAGGTATTCATGACATAACTCTGTGTCTCAATCGACTGAGGGTGTGTCTGTGTGGAGTTTACAGACCAAAGACATGTGGATTAGGCTAACTGACTACCTAAAGTGTCTATAGGTGTGAGTGTGAATGTGAATATCTTTCAAAAAAGAGCCAAGAGTAATCAGGCAGGCCATGGAGCATACTTAGTGAGGTAGTTCTGGCCTGTAGCTTTAGCCGTGTGAACCCGGAAGCACTTTCAGTGGAACTGTGTGTGCCAGAGATCACAGAGATCATGCAGCACTTGCAGCAAGGGGCAAATCCATGACAGAACCCAATGAGGTTGCTCCTTGGAGAACCTGGACCTGCAGGCATGGGGGCATGGCACTAAAAACTACCATGCTGAACTTTTTGGTGACGAGTGTGCACTCAGGCAGGAGCTCAGGCAGGGATTTGATCTGGGACACTTGCGTGGACATGGGCATGAACACAGATTTGAGCATTAGCATGTACTGGGACTCCTATACGGAACCAGGCATTGGAGCAGGAAGTGGTACGGGAGCAGGAACTCGCACTGGCACAGGAACAGGCTTGGCGCCTGGAACAGGCTGAGAGATAGGAACTGAAATGGGATCCATGGCTAGAACTGAAACGGGCTCCATATCAGGAATTGAAGCGGGCTTTGAGACTGGAACAGACTGTGAGACTAGAACAGCAGCAGGATGTGAGGCTGGAACAGGAAATGGAACAGGCTTTTGGGACTGGAACTGGCTCTGTGACTGGAACAGGACCTGGCTTTTTTGCGACTGGAACAGGAACAGGCTGAGGTGTCAGGTCAGGTGTCGGCTCAGACTGGGATTCAGGCTTAGGTATGGTCATGGGTTCAGGCAGAGACAAAGACTTGGGTTCTGGAATAAACATGGACTTGGGCTCAGACTTGCACATGGAGATGGGATTATAGAAGACATTATCTTCGAAGTTCAGGGAAGGAGAATTCTCCCTTTCAGAATGGTGCTACAGAGCGAAGGCCTCCTTCATGGCCACTGGAAGGGGCTCTGGATTGGTTGCCTACTTTTCAGCCACTAGAGGGGGCTCTGGAGAGGTGGCCTCCTTCTTGGCCACTGGAGGTGTCTTTTGAGCAGTTGCCTCCTTCTTGGCCACTTCCTCTTTCCAGGCCACCCTGTCAGCCACTGGAGGGGGCTCATAGATGCACTCATCATTGCATAACTGCAAAACCCATCAGGCAGAAAATCTACACCTTCATAAAGTTGCTCAATATCCCATTGTTGAAGGAAAAAGGGGGGCGTGGTGTTCATAAACCTTTCCTGAATCCACGATGATCCTGTTGCATTCATGGTGGAGGCGAAGCAGTCTGTTAGATATGCTGGGTTGAGGCTGGTGTGTGGCTGGATGCATGTACATGCAGGAGTCAGATGTAAAAGCTGAGATATTTATTGGAAGTAGGCATAATAAACAAAGCCCCAACTTGAGGAAGAGACATAGTCAAACAGGCAGAGATAAAAACACCAGGCAGACAGATATTCCAGAGATAATCCACAATCAGTGTCCAAGGAACAAGCAGAGGTCAAAAACACAATGAACTGGGTCTTCAGAGGCAAGGCAAAGTCTTTATACCAAAACCAGACAATTAATCTCAAAACCAGCGAGACGAAACAAAGAACAGAGGCTTGGCATTAAGTGAAGGACAAGTTAATGGTTTGCAACTATAGCATGCGCAAGCAAGTCCTTAAGTAGTGTCTTTGATTGCCGAAAATGTGGCACAGCCGAGAGTAATCAGGCAGGCCACAGAGCATGCTGGATGAGGTAGTTCTGGCCTGTAGTTCTAGCCATGCAGACCCAGAAGCACGTTCAGTGGCACTGTGTGTGGGGAAGATCACAGCATTAACAATGAGAGGCAAATCCATGACACATGCCCTCGTTTTAGTAGCTTGTTTTGTTGTGTGCACAACTGACTTTGGCAACAGATAAAAAAATAAAATGCAAAATAACAGGATTTGCTGGATCAAGTGCTATTTTATACATAAGCAGCTGAATAAAGGGCATGGACTCCATATTTATGCATTAAAACCAGTTTGATATATATTAACAATATATTAGTTAATATTAATAATTATATTATATAGAGCGTGCTATTAGATCATTTTGTATTGCTTGCCATCTTAGTTGGTCTTTTTCATTTTTAAATTGTCTCTTGCTTTAATGTTACAATGTATTACACATGACAGCGAAGAGAAAAATGCTATTTCTTTCTTCAATCCATATTTTCTACGATTTTTTCAGACTTTAAGGAGAATGCTTGTGTGTAACAGCCTAGTGGCCTAGAAGCTACTGAATAACCCTGTCTCACATGCTTGTACTCAAGAAAGATCTGGCAAACTCAGAGGTGTGAACTCACAGTCAGCTAATCTGCATATGCTGAATGATGAATACAAAAATAATCGACTTACTCTTTTTTAAACTCTGAATGCACCCAAGTCTCCCTGCATAAGTACAGGTGTAACTTTTGGACTCACCAATGGTCTTTAGTGATGCAAAGCTCAGTGTGCAATGTTTGATGTGCTATTTACATTCAGTGTACTACAGTACATGTAAGTTAGCACTGCATACATATAATTTTTGACCAACAGTCAAGGAGTTCTGATACAAGAAACTAAAGCCTGTGACAATCTGCCAACCTGTTAGAAATGGTATGGAAGGTATTATTTCTGGTGGAAATGATCATTGCATCAATAAAACAACAAACTGATATTTCAGTTGTTTTAATTAGATTTCCTGATCAATTTGTACAACATATCTAAGCTATGTCTATGTATTTTTCTTTGCATGAGGTATGAGAAAAATTCAAGGACCTGTTTTTCTATATTCATTCATTCATAATAATTTACAGCTTTATCATGGTCCGGCTTGGCTGTGGATCTGGAGCCTATTCCAGGAACACTGGGCAAAATTGGGATTACATAACAGCAAAATGATTAAAGGTCCAATGTGTGGTTTCCAACCAACTGAATGCCCCTCCTTTACCCCTCACTTTCCAAGCATGTAATAGAATATATAGTTGCCGTCAGGTGCCCATAGTGTACTTCAAAGCACTTACATTCATGCTCCCTTGCTTTTTCCCATAGTAAATAATAAGTACGATCCTTCATGTTTCAAAAGTTGGGTTCTTAAACTTGTTCGCCAGCACCAGCAAACACTGATTCCTCTTATTTCTCTTTCATCTTCTTCATTGTATTTCTGGTGCTTCCTTCTGGAATCACGCTGCCATTGTAAAAATGTGAAACCCAGAAGGCACTCACTAGAGGTCTGTCCATTCTAGGTCACTGTAGTGGCACACCAAAGCGGCTCCATAGAGGTAAACTCACACCCTATGTAAATATAAAGGGCTTGTTCTAAGCTTACGGTAACACGACGATTAATAATTGCAGGTAATTATACAATAATGAAAACATACTTATGAATACTATATTCCATTTCTGATAATAGATCCCCTAAATCATATATAGTGAACCTTTAAATGTACACATGGGGTGCCAAACTGGCCTGTTTACCTGTTAAAATATTATTGGATCAACTAGGTTGTGTTGCACATATAGGAAGAGACAAGACTTATGGACAGCGATCATTCCGCTACAGTGGCACAGTAACATTGATCATATTATTTCTTAATGACTTATCAATAACACTTTTTCATTCATTGGATAACCCTAAGCGAAGGCAAAGACATTCTTCTCATGTGAGCTTGCATTTTTTTTAACAGGAGCACTTGTGTATTGACCCCTGGGCTCTCCCTCTTATAATCAGTATGTACAGCTTAGCACACTCCACAGGGACAGATGGCTGTCTCTACCTTACGTGTGACATTAGTCAAGGGTACTCGGATGAAAAAGAAGGAGAAACACCCATGACAGCATTCTCCTGGCTACTGCTCAGCTGCTTCACGTGACCTCAATCATTCTTTTTGAAGTGTAGTGACTAAAATGCTGAAGTGTCATCTACTCCACTAAATGATGCCCATATCGTTCCTCACAAAGTAGGCCCTTTCTCATCACATGACTTGAATGACAGAGCCTGCCTAAGGTACTCCTTTGTATTTAAATATTTCTTTTCAGACCGAAAAAAATGGGCTCATGGTCTAAACCTAGTCCAAATACAAATGAAATGATGACTTGCCATGCACATACTGATTTGCAAACTAGACACAATTTTAACAAATTGCATTCTGTAAGAAAAATTGGGGGCTGTTCTTTGTTTCCTCCATTTACTCAGAACCCAAATATGAGCAGCAGGAGGCATCGGCTGGGTTCACTTCCATAAATAACAGTGAGTCTCCTCATCGAGACAGCCTGCTGAGCGAGAGACAATCAGTGCATTCAATCCGACTCAAATGACTGATATTCACTTAAAATGCGCACCTTACATCTTGTCGAGTCTCCTCGAGGAATCGTTAACAATACATGAGCAGAATGTGACTTTGATATAGAACCTTTGATTCCAACTTTGTGGCTCATTTCCCAATATTAGAAAAGAGAAAAGGAAACCCAGGCTACCTTTAAAGGTGTTAAATGAAGCGAGCAATATTGATAGATCAAAAGGATGAATTTTGTGTTTCAGAGACGTGTCGTATGCCACTTCCAGAACTTTGGGTTTTGTGAGAACGGAAATGGTGCATGCCGCACAAAATAATTTCCTCAAAAGACTGCTGGCACTGGCTGCTGTTTTTTTTTTTTTCTACTTGAGCTAATTTTATTTGCAAGGGGGAAAAACAGAGCGGCAGAGAAAGAGAGAGAGAAGTGAGGATGAAGCCAAAAATGGCTGTCTGAAATGCCCTCAACTAGCCTAAAATTGCACCAAATTTAACCTGCTTATGGAAGGGAGACTGCCTCCCCTCATCCATGATGGATCATGATGGAGGGCCTTTTTGCAAGCCAGAAGCATGCTGAGACACTGGAGGAGAGGGCCAAGCTGAAAGTCATCCCAGGCTGTGGGGAAGTGTGCACAGAAAAGCCACCATCTGCTGAGGCGAGATCTGCCCAAACACACACGCTCCTTTTGGCAGCGATGCACCAAGAGGGCTTTTCAAGGACTGGTGTGATAAACAACAAGAGAAATAGACATGCACACATATCATATACACATATGGGTACACACACGCATACACATACACACACGCTATAAACAGAAGTGTAAGTTTGTCTGTCCGTCTGAGCCACAAAGAGTTCTCCTTCAAGTCCATCACACACAGGTTACATAAGTGATGAATTCAAAGTACGGCAATTTTTAAACAACACATGATACTCTACGGCACTAACAGTACGGCTGATTATTTTGGGCTGAATCAGTCTGTCATTTTGTGCATTTGGATTTTAAATCTGACTCACTAATTTTTTACAAATCACACAATTTTCAGTTGAACAGGTTCGACGTTTCTTTGTATTTCATGCATCATTTAATGTGGGGTGCTGGCATTCCAGCACCGATTCAAATTGCTGAACTGAGAAACAGATATATTCCAGAAAACCAGTCAATGCAGAAATTCAACATTTCAGGGCTACAAAAATATTCATGCCAGTATTCTCTTCTTTCTAACAGTGAAACATCGGAAAAATTGCCTTCAGAACCACCCCTCCCCTGCTTTAGCGACATTATTTAATGTTTTCCCATTAAAAGGGCCGTGTTTACACACCAATTTTATTTGGTTGACTGTTCTTTTTTTTTTTTTGGGGGCTGGTTGGGCAATAACATTAATCACCTCTCCAGAGGGGGGACATATTAGGCAGCAAGTGAACAGTCGGTTCTCAAAGTTGTGTATTGTAAACAGGAAAAACAGGCAAGCGTAAGGACCTGAGTGACTTTGATAAGGGCCAAATTGTGATGGCAAGATGACTGAGTCAGAGCAATTCCAAAACGGCAGGTCTGGTGGGGTGTTCCCAGTTTGCAGTGGTTAGTACTTACCAGAAGTGATACAAGGAAAGAAACCGGTGAACCGCTGGCAGGGTCATTGATGCGCATGTGGGAGGGAAGGCTAGCCCATCTGCTCCGATCCCACAGAAGAGCTACTGTAGCACAAATTGCTGAAAAAGTTAATGCTGGCCCTGATAGAAAGATGTCAGAACACACAGTGCATCACAGATTGCTGTGAATGAGGCCAGTCAGAGTGCCCGTGCTGACCCCTGTCCACCACCAAAAATGCCTACTACAGGCAGGTGAGCATCAGAACTGGACCACTGGACAATGGACGAAGGTGGCCTGGCCTGATGAATCACATTTTCTTTTACATCATGTGGACTGTGGGGCCGTGGGAAGTGCTATAGCACATGTGCGCGCGTGTGTGTGTGTGTGTGTGTGTAAAACATCATTCCATTTTCACATAAACATGCTCACCCTGCCAGATTTTTATTTATACTCTCCATTAGTCCAGTTGTGGGAATTTTGCACGGTACTCGAGTTCCACATGCTTGTCATTCATCTTTGCAAAAATATTTATACATTTCTTCGCTGTTTCTTTTCTTATTTTGCCTTTGACTGACTGATTTCTGTATCAGTCAGTATTGCTGGCCATCTCACGCTACTAAGCTTGAAAATATCAGAAGATAGATTCTGAAGGCAGATAAGAAAGTTTAAGGTCGTCTGTTTACATAACCAGATAATCAGTTCACATCAGGGTCCAGGAAATTCTAAAAAAAAAAAAAAAAGTAAATCTGCGATCAAAAAAACAAAAAAAAAACAAAGAAAAAGACTGTGGTGCATCAGAGCTGAAATCTGTAAACTCCACTTTAGACGGAGTAGACATGTAGCAGTGTTAAGACTTTATTCTCCTCCTCTTGCGGTAGGAACTACTCTTCAACTACAATTTTCTGACTAGAACACAGGTCCCCAGTTCAGAGATTAGCCTGACTGACTTCACTTAATTGCTGTAATTGGCCATTTAATAAGTACTTACACAGTAATATGCCACAGGGCCTGCCTTTCCCAGAAATCTGAGAGCTATGGAAAGAGCTACGATACACACAGGACGCACACACTGAGACGCAATGTAATGCCTGGTGCAGCCCATGATTTCCTTCTTTTCATATTCTATACAAGGTTTGATTGTCACAAGACTTGACTTGACAATCACAGCATGCATGAGAGTGGTTCTGCATTTTCTTTGACTAGCTAAGATAAAGATTAAGTAAGGTGTCAAGTCAGAGAAAAGGCAATAAGTGGAAGACTTGTCAAAGCTAAAAGGAATAAGGAGTAACTTCAAATACAGTGCATTGAAATAAAACAAATTAAAGCAAAAAATGAAGTTAATAGATCGACTTAAGCCTGGATCATACTTACTGTATATCAATACTGAAGATGGTGGCTGAACAGATCCTGTGGCCGTTTAGAGCATCCTCGGAAATGCCAGAGATGCAACACCAATGTAAACAGTGGAGGTGATATAGCTGCCGTGTGACACTGTCATAGCACCACAACTGACTAAACAAACTAGCTTTGTATCTCAAATCACATCCTTGTGCACTATTCCAGACTGTTGTTAAGTACAAGCACTAACTCATGTTTTTATTAGTGTTTGAATTTTAAAAACCCTTCATGAAGCCTTCAAACCCTCAAAAAGGTCTGTCTTTTATACAAGTACTTTTCAGTGTAAAGCCAGAGTTTTCGATTTTTAGACTCGGTTCATGACGACAATCACAACAAAGGCAAAATCTTTTAAACAGAGACAAAGCACGTCAGTGTGTTTAATATCGCTTCGCATGAAATCCTTAAACATTTTGACATGGAATCCTGATGGACGAGGCATTTTGTCATGCCATTTACTGAATGTTACTTCTAATGCTCTAGACACTACTACTGCCAGAATTTCTTACAGACATAAAGTATGTGAAAAGCTATTGATATTATACTGGGGTTTTTCCACAACTTCAGAGGTTGGACTGGATGTGAGGTTGTCGATTTGGATCTGGATGTTTTCCATTTTTCATACTTAACAACATAAAAAGCACTATTAAGAAGTATTTTATGCTGGTGGTAACCGCATAACAAATTGTGTTACTGACGTATGCTTCTTGGACTTCATAAAGTCTGTGCATTAACTGGATATTAGCCTATAATATCATCTCTTCTCCCAATTTATTACGGCATGCAGTAGTATTCCAGCTTTATCATGCTGTTTTAAAGTATAATTGGTCGGTCAATTTACTTGCAATTCTTTTCTTTACCTCGTACAATAATGGTGGTCGACTTTTTGGCCGGGTTTCCTACGTTGTTGCTGGCGATGCAGCTATATACACCGGCGTCCTCAGAAGAGATGGCTGGTAGCGTTAGCGTGCCATCCTTCAAAACACTTTTCTCAGGGAGGTGCTCTGAGATGCTGGTCCATGTCAATGTGGGTGTAGGTTCACCACCTGTGGCGATACACACCAGAGACACTGTCTGTCCAGGATTCACCACAATTGGATCTTCCACCAGCAGCTTGATGGATGGGGAGGCTGGAGAGGCCAAGAGGAGAAAAACAGTTTAGTTAGAAGAAGAAGAAGAAGAAGCAGAGTGAAATTCTTTTTTTCCGCACATCTCAGCTTGTTAGGAAGTCAGGGTCAGAGTGCAGGATCAGCCATGATATGGCGTTCCTGTCGTGGAGGGGGTTAAGGGGTTATGGGCCTTTCTCAAAGGACAAACAGTGGCAGCTTGGCATTGCTGAAGCTTGCAGGTTAGTTAACATTCTCAAATAGAGATGCTTTTACAAGCTTAACATTTAGCCCACTACCTATTTTGGCCCCATTTTGGCCAGAATAACAAATTCCCACTGGTCCAGCCAATGCTATTTTAAATGTAAATGGATTCAGTGCATTATCCCTGCATTTAGTAAATTCATTTAAAATATTTTTTTTCATAGTGAAACAATATAATCCGATTGTGGCACCTGCATGCATTGTCTGTAGTATTTTAATGTGCTCTTTAGATGAAATGTGGGGTCTCAGTGGGGTTGTAACAGGCTATGTTTTCGTAAGACCTTTTTATTATAGCTAATGAATGAAAAGGTCACAACTGTCTGCACAGGAACAGTCTGGGTGAAGCTGATGAATTTGTTTAACTATGTAAATATGTAAATATAAAGCACAAGCTATTACAGAAGCTGTTAATTCAACAACTGGCTGTCTGTTCTGAACATCTTTTTTTTTTTAGTAAGATAAGCACACTATACGGTACACTCCTGGGCAAAAGAAACCTAGGCCAAACTGCTAAACATTAAGCTTTTAATAGTCTTAACAAATCATTGATCAGAAAATGATCAAGAACTAAAAAAAAAAATGCACTCCTGAGACCAGTGCCCCCATTTGCTGTCAATTTGCTGAAAATGAACTGTTAGGGAGAAATGAACTTACATAGTGTTATTGTTTGCAAAGATGGACATGGAAAGATTTAAATGTTTGGTATAAAATTCAAACTAACACATGGTAGAGTTCAAAATATCTTCCGTTTGAAGCAATTAAGAGTGAGTGGAGCTAAATTGACTCTTCTTTCTGTAAAAAGCTGTCTGCAAGTTTACCCAGTTAACATTACTTTAAACATTAGTAATGTTTGAAGTTACTTTATCAGTGTGTTTAATTCTTAATTTTCTGAATAATTATTCTGACCAGTGATTTGTTGAGACCATTAAAACCTTAATGTTTTGTAATTTTGGCTTTATCCAATTTTATTTATTTTTTTGCCCAGGATTGTATATTAACCAACATATCAGTGGTGCATTTTCTATTGCAAATAAAATAAAAATGAACAATCAAACAAATAAAACCAGCTCTTTTGCTTTTATCTATGTATGGTTGTAGCTTGATGTATAGAAATCTGTTGATCACAGCTACATGCAGTGGTCATGTCTCTTGTCATAACTTTTAATGAGATGAGATGGTGACCTGTTTTATTGGTGAGGCTGAAGATGACCCTATGGTCAGGAATGCCGCACACATTCCGGACAGAGGCGATGCAGCTGTAGTTAGCGTAGTCTTTGGGCCTCAGGTTCTTCAGCTTCAGGATCTTTGTTTCCCCCTGCAGCTCAGAGTGAGAGGCAGAGAACAGTGTGCAAATGTGTGTTCCAGTGCTGTCGCTCAAGAATGTAATGCAACCTTTCAGTGCTTTCTAACTGGATGCTGCAGTATGGTGAGGCTCAGCGAATTAAACACAACCCCCCCAATTCAGGTGCAATTTCTACTCAAACCCCCCCCCCCCCCAGGCAGAATAGCTTTTGGTCACCCACGTACCACATAGGTAGAGTATATACAGTGCAAACCCATGAAAATCCTTGTCTAAACAGGATAACACATGAAATAAGTGATATTTTGAGCTGAAACACATAGGGACATCATATAGATTTATTTGAAAATAAAAACAAATTAGTTCAAATTCACTGCCCCATCGATAGCAAGGCCTCACAATAAATCCAATACAGACTTTCTCATTCTTACTCCCTGCGTCAACATGGGTTACACACACATGACTGAACATTGTTAGAGAACTACAAGGGAGTTCATTTAGGTGTTAATTAACTCAACTCTCCATTTGCAAGTGACTCACTTGCAAATATGTCAAACTGTTAATAACGCAATTACAGTAATTGTTTATTTTTAGACAGTCTAATTATTTTTAATTAGCTTTAAAAATATTGTGCCCCTAATTTTTTTGTTTGTTTTTAAGCTTTTTGTTCCTTCCTCTCATTTTATGAACATGAAGACAAACCCTACTGTATATCTGGGGTGAAAAAAAAAAAAAATCTTATTTTTCGTTTTGAAGTTCACTTCCTGGAAAATGTGAAAAAATGATGAATATTTGATCATATTTGGGCAAAAATCTAAGCGAAACTCTCTAGAATCATATTTAATACTGTGCAAAAGTCTTAGGCATCCTGCTTTTTTTTAATTAAATATGTTGTTATATATTGCATGTTATGTTATTATGACTTCTGAGTCAGTACAAAAACATTACTAACAAAAAGATATTTGAAGATACCCATCGAACCGCAAAAAAACTTTTTTTTTTTAAGCAGAATTGTTACACTAAACATTGAATTTATTTAGTTACTTCTCTTTATAGTATTTTTGTATGTAGATACATGTAAGGCATCTTTACTTCGCAGCATTTCTTTGAATGTGCAAGACTTGCCAGACCTTTGCACAGTACTTTATGTCCCACCCCAGCGGCAGACCTTGCTCTACATTTGTAAGTCATGGTTATATGTCTGGCAGACAAACTGGAGGCTGTTCAGTGCTGGAAGATGTTTCTTCCTCAGCCTGTGCAAGAATGCAGAGTCCTTTCTACACTTTCTACACTGTCGGAGCTTCCTCATCAATAAGAGCAAGCAAGTGACCTCCCTGTAACCTATTCACTGCTCATTACATTTATCTAGCTCGCTAAGCTCTTGTCAGGTTTGCTTCACCTCACTTTGACGTCCCGTTTCAGACGTCATCATGCAGAATCAAACCACAACTAAGAAGCCATTTCATGGGGGACTTTAAACACTATTCCTACGCGCTATTTTAAGCACATTCACTTTGCATTACATGAAACTTTTTCAACTTTCAATTTTAGAAAGTGGAATGACATTTGGATAGGTGCCCGATTACCTGCTTCATGACACTAGAACACTTAGAATGTGCCAAACGATCTACCGTTTACAGAATACCATTAAAGCAGGTCAAATCCTATTGAAACCTTATGAATATTGCTGCTTATGAATATGTGCTGTGATGCACAGCTAAAACTTGCTCTCTTTCAGCCCTTATAAGCAGTTCTCTGCTGATAGTGTTTAGTGGAGTCTAATAAATACAGCTCCTTGTTTTCAAAGCCAGCATTTTGAATGTTCATTTACAAGAACTACTGGCTGTGCTGTACTTTCACGCTCTGCTGCACTTTGCTGCCATTTCATGTTTGATGAATAGCCGCGTCTTTAGTTCAGTTGACTGTGAATGCCTTACGAGCGTCTCGACAATCAAACCAGTCCGATTTGGAAGAAGGTTTGTGGGATGCGTCTTTCATCCGCCGTCCAACTCATCAGTACGGATTAGAATATTAGACAGGCTGTAATGTGCCAGGCTTTAGAAATAAGATTATCCATCGCTTTCATTTTCCAGTCATCATTCAAGCCTTCAGTGTAATTCTGTTAAAGGAGTAGCATCTACTTTCAGTAGGCTGCTTGTGGCTGATATAAGAGCATAGTGACTTTGGCATGCAGAAGCCAAGCCCTTTTCAGGAACCTGACCGGGAAAGAAATATGTCTGCCACAAGATCAGGTGAAAGGGAGAGAACGGAAAGAGGGGTGAGAAATGCATAGACCCAGACTGATCGAAATACAGTTCCGATTGATAGAAGGAAAAAATTACTTCCAATGGGCAGATTTGTGGAAATCGGGTTATGCTGAGTACAAGGATATTAAGCAGACATATAAAAATCACAGGCATGACTCTGGCTATTACAATATCCAGCTGCTTGACTCTACAAGCAGCGCCAGTAAAGCTTTTAGCACTGTCCTGGATGCAGCATTAAGGGCTCCACCGCTAAATGTCGCCGCTAGTCTCTCTTCCCTCTGGCTATCTCCATGGGTGAAATGGTAAGTTGGCATTTAACGACACAAAAAACAACACATGCACAAATGTGCTCTGCTAATCTTTTTCTTTTTTTGTTGTTTCGGGAGAACTCTCAGCAGGGACGGGTAGAGTTAGCGCGGATAGAGACGAGAGCCCCAAATGGAAGAGACATGCTCCTCTTTGCTAATTACCAGTGCTATTCCCATGCTGGGTCTGATATGCCACCTCTGTGTTTCTGTGGCTCTGTTTGAAAGCAATGAAAGAGAAGCTCGTGGCATGCTGCTCTCTCCCTCCCCTCATCGCCGACTTATTATCTCTGTACTTCAATGCATTCTGGTCAATCATAATACATTGTATGTCTCCAATGACTAACAAAGTGGCATAACAGTGTTTTCTGGGATCAGATCTGCTACTCTCTGCCAGGTCATATACATTTCAGTGCTATTTAACAAGAAAGTCAATACACCTTTACTCACTGTCTTAACCAGTGCATCAATACTTTTTTAAAATTGCAATAGTCATAAAATGAGCATGTTGGAAGGCCATAAAATTTCTCTTACCTGTGTAAAGAAGGGCTCGTAGATCTCCACACCCTTATCTGAGCCTTGAGACAGGACATCTTGGCCCCTGTGCCAGCTGTAGCGCACTGGAGGGTTGGAGTTGGCCACACAGCGAAGGAAAACCGTCCTCTCATAGTAGAACTGCTCTTTGGCTTCACCTATACTCTGATGAACCGTGATGATCGGGTCATCCAGGTCTGAAAACACATTTCAGTTTGGAATGATGAAAAATAATGTACAAATCTGGCGCTTGCATAAACTGCTACGAGTTGTACTAAAAAAAGGTGATAGCTTTAATTAGGGTTAATAAAAGTGATAATTACCAGGGCTTCCTAACAGTAATTAAACAAAAGCTTTTAATTTAAATCATTTTCACAAACGTGTTAGTTTATTCCTTAATGACACTTTATTTTATTTATTTTTTTTATTTTAAATAAAATGTGCAAAAAACAACCAGCGTACTACATATAACAGTGACTCAGGAAACAAAGAAGACCATTTGGCTTAGCGGAATAGAAAGCCTAGAAGCTTCGCATTATGGAAACTTTCTTGGGGGTTTTCATAACATTTTGGAAAAAAGTTCTAAAAGTTCCTATCGTGGTTC
Organism: Notoglanidium macrostoma; assembly: GCA_030068235.1. Lineage (NCBI taxonomy): Eukaryota > Metazoa > Chordata > Actinopteri > Siluriformes > Auchenoglanididae > Notoglanidium > Notoglanidium macrostoma. The sequence continues at coordinate 9,231,034 of JAQQZR010000020.1, read as the reverse complement.
TACGACACAATTCAGTTTTTGCCTAACTGGGAATTTTTGTGTGAGCAACATAATAATAGCGTACGAAATAAACAAATAATTACGGGCTCGCTCTACGTTGTCAGCCAACAGAAATGAATCTCGTTCTTATTTCATAGCGTTTCAGAAGAGTAGGAGGATCTCAGCTGTCCGTCATAAAAGGGGGCAGGACGTAAACCGCAAGGCGTGATATGAGAAAGTACATATTTCTTTGTTGTCCGCTCATGGAGGCGCTTCGCCTGAGATGAAACGATGTTGTTTTTGCTGCGGCTTCATTTGAAGAAGATTACAGAGTTGCAGAATCTAATGGGGAAACATTTATCTGAAAGCATGATTCGAAGCTTTTAAAATGTACTCGGAGCTTGATTAAAACAGAAAGCTTGGCTCTTCTCCAACTTGTTCCCCATTACAATTTGAATCTGAATGGGCAACAGAGTATTAAAATGTAAGTCCTTGAAAGAGAAAAGAGGCTCTAACTTGTCAAACTAGTTTAATGACTGAGTAGAAGAAATAAACACTAT
>JAQQZR010000020.1:9214782-9226761 GCA_030068235.1 Notoglanidium macrostoma | reverse complement strand
CTCTGTGCAGACCAGCCAAGTTCTTCCACACTGAGCTCATCCGTTGTGGACCTTGCTTTGTGCACTGGGGCACAGTAGAAAAGTGCCTTCCCCAAACTGTGTCCACAAAGTTGGAAGCACAGCGCTGTCCAAAATGGCTTGGTATGCTGAAGTATTAAGATTGCCCTTCACTGGAAGTCAGGGGCCTAGAACAAACCCTGAAAAACAGCCCCACACCATTATCCCTCCTCCACCAAACGTCACAGTTGGCACAATGCAGTCAGGCAGATAAGGTTCTCCCAGCACCCGCCAAACCCAGACTTGCCCATCTGACTGCCAAACAGAGAAGTGTGATTCTTCACTCCATAGAACATGTTCCCTCTGCTCCACAGTCCAGTGGCGGTCTGCTTTACACCACTCCATCTTACGCTTGGCATTGGACCTGGTGACGTGAGGCTTGCATGCAGTAGCTCGGCCGTGGAAACCCGTTCCATGAAGCTCCCCGCGCACAGTTTTTGTGCGAACATTAATGCCAGTGGAAGTTTGGAACTCTTCAGCTGTGGAATCTGTAGAACGCAGACGACCTTTAAGCACTGTGGACCATACTAATCGTTGACCCCGCTCTGTGACTTTACGTGGTCTTCCACTTCATGGCTGAGTTGCTGTTGCTCCTAAATGCTTCCACTTGCCAATAATACCACTTACAGTTGACCGTGGAATATCCAGCAGGGATGAAATTTCATGAACTGTCTTATTGCAAAGGTGGCATCCTATCACAGTACCACGCTTGAAGTCACGGAGTTCTTCAGAATGACCCATTTTGTTTCAGAAATGTTTGTAAATGGAGACTGCATGGCTAGGTGCTTGATTTTATACACCAGTGGAAATGGGTCTGATTGAAACACCTGAATTTAATAATTAAGAGGTGTGACCCGATACTTTTGTCCATATAGTTTATTTCTATTATAAAACATAAAATACAACAAAGTATGATAATCAATACAGACAATATTTATTCGTAATTACAATTCTATTTCTAAATATAATTCAATATTATATCATTTCAATTGTCATAACAGCACTGAACTCCAGTTCCCACAAAGCCTTGTGGCCTATAAGCGTGGCCGACACGGACTACGATTCCCAGCACTCAGCAGCACGATTAATGTTCACAGTCACCCAATTACACACCTGAGATCAGTGCGCATTTTCTGTTAAGTAATGTTCACTAACATTTTGTTAGCTAATATAATGTTATTATGCCTTCTTAATCAGAAACTTCCGGTGCATGTTCCTCTCACTTCCGTGGAAAACACTGGATCTCAGCGAATTTCTTTCTTTCTTTTCACAAATATAAATTATTTTAACATTAAACTGAAACATGTAGTATTCAGGGAACGCAACATAGTACAAGCATTAGAGGTTAACAAGTAGAATTCTAAATACCATAGAAGTATGGTAAATATTAATTGCCAACTTGGCACGTGAAGGCTGCATTGCTTCTTTGTTATGTCTTCTTTGTGTTGTTAACATATAAACCATTTACATTGGTTTTCTTCATTCATACATTCATCCTTACTTTATCCTGATCAGGGTTGTGGAGATGGAGACGTACTGTCACCGAATATCATGATTTTGAGAGGTGGGAGGAAAATAGAAAAACCAGAGGGAACCCATATGGGCATAGAAAGAACACAAAGAGGGTAACTCTAGCTCAGGATCGAATGAGGTACTCCGGAGATGTGAGAAAACAACACTAGTTAATAATTTGATATCAAATTACTGACTTTTTAATAACAATGTGTTGTTTCATTATTAGTAACAGATCATTTATTATTACTGAATGATGTTTTGAAATTGTGATTATGAACTGATTGATAGAGTACATTTAATTTAGGCAGATTTTAACTGCTGCCCACTGGCTAGTTCTCCCCTGTTGCACAACAGCCTACATGTGAGGGTGAAGTCTAACACATGACCCTGCTGAAATACTTGAAGTCAGGCACAGCATTGCTTCAACATCACAGGGCAGTCAAACACGCTCGGAGGAGAGCACTTATGTGTGACTGCACAGTTGGATAGTGTCACTCTGATCAACAGGACACAGAGAAATTGCTCTCCCTCCCACCCAAAGAGCAGGACAATTATACTTTCTGGCCCTGGATGGCTATTAATAAGTACATTTAATAAAGAACAAAAGTGAGGTGTTTTTTTTTTTCTCCTTCACAACAGCGAATAAATATTCATGCGTTCATATTCATCTCCCCACTATTTTTCACAAACATCATATAATCCAGAGCACCACACAGAGCAGGCTGGGGTCTTAATCAAATGCAGTATTCTCTCCCAGTGAAATCTACAACAGTCATTATAGCGATAACCCCCATCAAGCTGTCATTGCTAGGTGTCACAGGACTGGAATTAAATTCACCCTGACTGGGTGGGACTAATCACTGTCCCAGCTTGATTACATGAGACACCAGTGACCTGGGTGACATCTGCATTGCAACTTTCCATGTAAAAATAGCCCCATTAGGCCAAACATAAGCAATCAGTCTCCAAATCTGAAATGGGGGAATGTACAGGTTGTCATCTTCCCGATGTACAGTTAATGAGGCAGCAGATAAGGCTGTTTGTTACGATCATAGACTGCGTGAGGCAGACTGGGGTAATTCCCCAGGAGCTATTTACATTGAGATATGGAGGTAAAGGTGTAAGAGGGGAAAGGCTATTACCAGGCCCAGAACTCTGATGGGCAAAATCTATGTCATCACTCCTTCAGCTCTGAGATGTAAAAACAGCCCGCAGCATCGTCTGTGTTCCAAGTGTGGAGCAAACCTGCAAACATGCCTTTCTCTCAGGGCTAGATGGATGATTTCACATATTAAGACTGGCTGCTGAAATTGTGATTCAGGCAAAGGCAAGATTAAGTGTCTGTTCACAGCAAGGTTTCGTCGAGCAAGAGCGACTTTTCTAACGTTCAGATACTGCACACCTATCAGTTTGCAAATTAAAGCTGCCACTGCAAAGAGACTTATCATCACGGAAATAGAAAGTTTTATAAGGGAACTCGACAGGCAGAAATTCTATAATTCCCTTTGTAATTACGAATCCGGCAAATGGCAAGAACAGAGACAGCGTATCAATATCAATGGTCACCTCAGCACATAATGCAACACCTTGATGTCTGCAATAATGGTTCGACGTTCTTGTCAAAAGACTTGACCAAAAAAAATACCCTCCACCCCCCTTTTCAAAAAAAAAAAAAAAAAAAGAAAAAGAAAAAAGAACGAACCTTCGCCCTTAATTGTAGATGTTATTGCGTGCAGTCACTTTGTTCCATTATTCATTTGCAGGGATTCTGAAGTGTGTGTGTCTTGCTCTTTGATAAATGAGAAATTCTTTTGAAGTTTTCATCTTCTGCATTACCTGTGCTCGAGTTTATATCTCACAGGACTATGATTGCAGGGGTATAATGATAAATATAAACCCTTGCTTTGAATAGTGCTAAAGTGGAACCAATTACACAGAGGCAAAAAGTGCATCTGAGAAACCTAAATCTCAGAGTAATCATTTAAAGACAGTTGATGATGATTGCTGCTGATAAGCTGATAAGTGTCCAACTATGTGTCATAGGTTGATAAAAGACAATGCACCTTTTCAAGGTATATTTATGATGGCTTCTTTTATACCTAAATGCTATGACAGTGATCTGACCTTAGACTCCAAAACCTGCAGACGCTGCACTCTGTCTTTATATAACCTTAAAAGCCAAGGTGCAGGTGCTGCAAAATGAATCAATCCATTTAACTAAGCTTTATTATTTAGAAAAAAGAAAAAAAAAAAAAAGAACAAATGATGCCTTCTGCAATTTAATCCATTTACAGGAAAAATGTGCTATTTATACGTAAATGTAAACACACGTTCATGTGTTTTGAAAGCTGAAATTGATAAAATATTGAGATTTTTTTTTCTTGCTAAACAAACATGCAATGTTAGTAATTTATACTGAACTGTGGTTGGCCTCAAACACCTTTATTGAAATCTGCACTTCTAACTAGTCAGCTAGCGAACACAGGATTTCTGACAGCGCTGCACAGTATGGACCAAAAATTATATGCAATAAATGAGTGTAATATCTCAATGATGATATGTGATATGAGACCTGATAGATATTTTCATTGGATGTGATACAGAACTTAACAATGAATCTTGCTATTTTTTAGATTTACACTACGGATAACGCTAGGCAGAACAGTTAAGTGTTGCTTTTCACACCTCCACGGTTCCTGGTTTGATGTTGAGCATTTTGGAATTTCCCTGCATTCTTTCCATGTCTTTATGGGTTTCCCCAGGGTTCTCTGGTTTCCTTCCACTGTCCAAAATCATACGTGGATTAGATATACTAAACTGCCCCTACCTTTGAATATGTGTGCGCATGGTGTCCTCCAATGGACACGTATCCCGCTTTCTCCCACCTTGCACTCCAGATTAATAAATGAATGGCTAACAATAACATCGATATAGCTCTTCATTAATACAAATACAATTATTTATGCAAAATTTACAAAACATTTACAAGCCATCATCACATATCTTTACAGAGGATTATTATTTATTCATGCCCTGCCAACAGCAGTTAGGCCAAATCCCCATTGCCTTTTCACCATTTATGTGACGTATATAAGATCTAACAGTATAGTGTTGTACACTCTACCTAGTGCACTATCTAGAATTGAGATTCAGACACAGTCCAAAACTTGTAACAGATCAAACGAACATTTCTGTCTAGAACAAGAGTAAAAACTAGTTATGATTAATGTTCAATTCTAATGTACCTTTTTTACCTAATTTACATTGAAGTTGTACCAGTTCCTCCTAATATATATTCTTGCTGCTAGTTGTTTTTTCAGCATTTGTGTGTAAGTGCCTCTGTGTAAATGACCTTACCTGTGTGCACACGCACACACACACACACACGCACGCACGCACACACACTAGCCTACAGTGCAAGTCACACTGCTGTGAGTAATAGGCCTTGACCTGTGCGGTTCTGGTATCACAGCCCTATATAACACATTTACTGCTGCAGCCCACAATGCTATAATGATAAACATACAGTTAATGGTGCAGCCCTAATTTCCTAGAAGATTTTGAATCCATATTTATACATGTTCACAAGATGTTTACATAACTGCACTAATTTTCTCCAAGCCAGCAGCCAAGAAAGCATTAAGCTATTTTTTCGTCTGATGCCGATATTGCTTGCAGATAATATCCAAGGAAGACAGCAGTAACTACATCCTGGGTTATGAAGAAATCAGAGTAGAGTGACTTCACAATATTAACTGTGGTCTACAGTTGACTCCAGGGCAATTTTGAATCTGGTCCATTTGCCACAAGATAAAATACATGTTCATAAGTCTATTTCTCAGTCATAACCAAAATTATAGTTACTTAGGCGTGCATTTGTTCAGCGGTATGTACAGCTGTACGGCCGAAAGTATGAGGACTACTGACCATCACATCCATATGCGCATCTTCCTCAAAGTTATGCCACAAAGCTGGAAACACAGCTTGTATAGACAAGTTCCCTTCACTGAAACTACACAGTCTAAACCTGTTCCAGCATGATAATGTCCCTGTGCACAAAGCAAGACTTAAAAAGAAATGGTTTGCCAAGGATGGAGTGGAAGAAGTCAAGTGACCTGCTCAAATCCCTGACCTCAACTCTTTGGGAAGAACTGTAACGCTGACTGAACCCCAAGCCTCCTCACTTGACATCACTGCCTGACCTCACTAATGCTCTTAGATGTCCTGTGTGTTGCTAAGATGTCACATCTCGTCCCCACAGCTTTCCCAGAACAATGGAGCTTATTCTAACTGCAGAGGGGGGCTAAATCTGGAATATTGGTGTCTGACGTTCAGGTGTCCGCACACTTTTGGTCGTACAGTGAATCTAGAACCTACCATGGCCTTTTCAAAATATTTTCCAAAAAAACAAAAATTTAAATGTTTGTCTTAATTGACGGGAACGTAACGTCCCTTCAATTGAGGCACTTATGAACTTACGGAAATGCATCACTACATGACAAGTTAAAAATAGCATAACGCAAATTCTACAGAATGTGGGCAGAAACGATTCCATCTAGTTTTCTAATTATATCTTAAAGCAATCTAGTATTTCTGTTTTACTTGGTCATTTTTTTTCACTAATAGGAGTGTTCACATCAACTTTCAGACCTGGTCCAACCATGATCTGTTCAATAACCTTTCTGACCATTAACTGCTATGCTATAAAAGCAGTTTGTATAATTTGGGGAGGCATTTTTGTTTTACTAGATACAGAAATAAATTGTTTTATTTTCCAATAAAATTCAGATTATGGATGAGAAATCAGCAAAAATCATCTGCATGCTTTCACATCTTCCTTCTTTTCAGTTTCTACTCTCTGCTTAATATGGGTATTTCCACTAATAACAAGCGATCATGGTACTTGCCTGGTGGTCAGATTAGTGAGCAAGAACTGCTGACATTATAGAGACTTTAAGCACTGCTACTAACATTACATTCATAACCAAGGAAAGTTTCACTCTGCTTTGGAGTTAAAGGCGCTTAAAAGAACAGAATTAGATGGTCTAATCCAGTCTGTCAATTAGGCAGCTAAGAAACCAGTGTCAAAGTGTAAACACACCATTCCCTGGCTGTTCAGCTCTTGCCCTGTGACTCCTTGTGGCTCTTATTCTCTAGTGGCCTAGCTCCTATCTTCTTCAGTAACAGGTGCCGCTCATTTTTGATTGGGCCATCTGCAAAGGTTGGCAGTGCAGGGGGAGGTTGATGGATAGACAGCGCCAATGCCAGCCATCTCCACTCTTCCTCATAGTGATGGAGATGAGGAAATAATGAGGCCCAATAGGCAAGGCAAGTCAGGGGAGTAATGAATCTCTTCTTCTTCCTGAGACAGTGGCGTCTGCCTGGCCTCATCTCCCGTACAATTTATCTCACAGGAAAACAAGCTGGAGCCACAGTGCCCAGCGTCCATTAAAGCCAGACAAAATAAATGTCTCTCTTCACCCACACCTGACAGTGGAGTACCTGAAAATGAACTTCCTGAACTTCCTATTTATGGACACTATTCTTTTTAAAATATTAAAAATGCATGGGAAATAAATAAATAATGAAATAAATAAAAGAAACAAACACAGGATAAAGAGCCCATCTATGATAATGAAATGTGCAGCTATGAGTCATATATGGTTCCATATATATGGTATTTCTATTAGCAGTACTTTAAGTAGGCAGCTACAATTTCATGATCGTGATATCTGCTACTGAGTAGTGGGCATTATTCCACCATGTTGGGCATATATTATCTAGCAGGCTGCCTGTAATAATTTGTTGCTTCAAATTTCAGTTGTCCAACAGGCCTTTAAGGTGCATCGTTTTCTAAAACCTTAACACCGAGTACTAAATTAAATGATTTCATTCTTATATAATATTCACAATTTTCGTATTTGGATATCTGGGTTAAAAAAAAAAAAATTAACCCCATAGATATATTCAGATCCTGGTTCACAGCTCCATGTGTATAAGCCACCATGAACAAGGAGTGCTGAGATGAGCTGATCAAACTCTTGAACACATTACAAAAACAATTAGAGTCTCGGGAACGCACAGTGCTCCAGGCCTGCTGGGCTCTGCACCTGACACGTGTGTTTCTGCTCGCTATTCCACAATTGCTAGTTAGGTCCTTGCTGACTTGGAGTGTGCTTATGCATAAAGCTAGCTCTGACTCATTCCACATGAGCTCACCCTAACTAAATACTTCTAGACCCTCCCCTAAGGATGAGACTGAGACGAAACCACAGCGTATATATACATTTTATAAATTGTTATGCTAAAACTGTGCCTCAACAACAACATAATATTCATTCCTATATCAGGAATTGGCAGTAGGAGATAGATGCGACTGCAGGTAAATTTTTATTTACGGTGAAGTAGATGAAATATAACAACTAGGAAACAAGGGCAAAAAAGAACGTGGCTAGACGACAACATGAACATGGTATACATACAGGCGACAATGACTAAAGATCAATCAGTAGTGCTATACAATAAAATTAAAGGTCCACTATGTAAGATTTTGATGGTATCTATTAGCAGAGATGGAGTATATATACGTCATAATATACTTATTATGAATTCATGAGTATTTCATTAGTGTATAATTTACCTGTAAATATAAATCGTGTTTTCGTAAGCTTAGAATGAGCCCTTTGTATCTACATAGGCTGCAGGTCCACATCTACAGTGCCGCCATGTTGTGCCCCTACAGTAGCCCGGATGCACAAACCTCTAGTGCATGCCGTATTTCGTTTTTTACAAGAGGCAACATGAATCTGGAGGGATGCACCGGAAGAACAACAAAGAAGAAGAAAAAAAGACAGGGAAGAAGAAATTAGAGGAATCAGTGTTTGCTGGTGCTGGCTAACAAGTCTGAGAACCCATTTTGAAAAATGGAGGATCATATTTATTATTTAGCACAGAAAAAGCAAGGGAGTGTGAATGCAAGTGCTTGGAAGTGCACTACGGGCACCGTACGTTCTAATACAAGGGAGGGGTAAGGAAGTGGCATTCAAGTGATCGGATCTTACGCAGGAGATCTTTAAATACCCATGATATTTAGACAAGAACATGATTTGGAGACTTGTAGTCATGTGACATGCGTGCAGTGAACATGTGACACGCAAAGGCTTATGTGTGCCATACTGGCACCAGTTTGAAATTATAGTCACACAGTGATACTGCCAAAGACAAAATACATTAAGATAAATTAAGCATTAAAGCATTTGAATTAAAGCAGACTACAATTAATTATTATATTTTAAAACTGCTACACTAGGACAATGTATACTCACATACTTCATATGTGTGGCAGTCTGGGTAAATCCTTTAGATGGGCAAATTTTTCTAATATATCATGTTTTAAACACTACTTAATTTCCTGAGATGAAATTGGTGTCTCTCAATAACAAGTGAAGCAATTTTGCAGCATGGTTCCCTCAGGAAATGAAAAAAAAAAAAAAAAAAAAAAAAAAATCACATTTAAAAGTTGAGAACATTTAAAGACTCAATTCCAACTCCACTGAAAGATACCAACAAACTAATCAGCTAAAAGCACTTCTATTCACTAATTATATTTGCATTTGATTTAAGAATCATTGAATAAGCCTTTATTCATAGTCTACAGACTGAAAGACTATCGAGACGCCCCACCATCCAGCGGTCATTCAATTTCTAATAATATCAATTATTTTATTTTTCAAAAAAGGGCAACTAATCTTTATTGGTCATTAGAATTAAGTATGTTTACATTATAAACTAGATGCTCTCTCATTTGGACTGATAAATGATAAATGTAAAAACACCATCAGTGACACCTTATCAAAGATTATAAGTTTACAATTAACAAAGTAATCACGTCCATACCCATCATCAGTCACATCACATCAGCCAATGTAGTCCCATTTCCAGAGGTGCATGTCAGTCCTGTGTCTGTTGTAGATGGTCAATTAAAATGACACTATGGAAAGACAGTGAATGAATTTGCCTCTTTTCATGACATCAAAAGATTAATCCATACAAATGCACAATAAAAGTCAGTCCTATGTCTGTCACTCTTGACTCGACTGATCATTGTCCTATATTACACTGACACTGGAATAAAGTCTGTGATTTTGAATAACTTGTAAAAATAGATTGTGAGGAAAAGGACAAAGGAGGTTGAGGAGAATGGCCTGGAGCATAAAGACCGAGACATATGCTTTGTGCATCACATGGAGAGGAATACTGAAGGACTCAGCCATTCCATTAAAAACTACAACAACTTTTCTGTGGAAATCTCCCACAACGTGTTTTTTCTCTATAGCAAACTATGGCTCAGAAAGGATCTGAAAGACTTTTGGAACTAAAACGAAGGTCTTCAGGTCAAAAGATAAGGAGGAGATCAAATAGGTACAGATTAAATAGGTTAAGATGCAACTCCATGAGAGCATAGATAGATACAGGACAAACTGGAATGCAGAAAGTGCATCAGCTCATAGACCTCTTGTATTGTTGCAGCACATCCCAGCATGCTCAAGGGCTACAGACCAGTCGCACTTATGCTAAGAAGACTTTTGAGAGGTTGGTCCTCAAGCATCTCTGATCAGATGTCTGATCTGATGTTCTCGCACCTGGACACGACCAGAAACAATGTGTGCACGTTCTATAATTTAAGGCCTCACTGAATGGTAAACAAATTCCATGCCATTGATTGTTGATGCCCCAATTGTCTTCTGGCCACCAGTTCATTCATCATGGTGTATGAAGAATCACTATTATGATCTTCTCTTTTCTTTATTTTTTATTTTTTGCTCAGCGCCAGCAGACTCCACAATGCATTTTCTAGTGGGAAAGGAATGTCTCCATAAAAATTATGATCTATTTGTAATATGCCATTCAAACATATTATTTCATTCATTTTTAACACACTTCTGTTTTTTTTTGTACATGGTAATTGTCACAAAGTCCCCTCTCGGTGCACATCATGGTTCCCAGCATGGCAAGCACTGCTTGCGTGTTGTTTTTTGTTCTCAGTTATTAAAGGTGCAGTCATCTAATACACTTTTTCTCAAATTCAGTGAATATCTCCTCACGATCCACTAACTGTCTGTTCTGTCTGCGCACTAAAAAAAAATCAGGTGTGCGTACATAGCCTTGGCCCTGTGAAAGGGAAGTTTCTCAGACCACGCCACACAGCAACAGAGAGCGTTCGTGCTTGTGCACAGAACAGGGGGTAGGGGCAGTGTTCATTTTGACAAGAGTTATCAATATAGTTTTAGTCTTAATTGCTTACTGAAAATTGTAGTTACATTTTAGTCTCTTTGTTTGGTTTTGGTCAAGATTTAGTCAGTGGAAATCAGTTTTAATCGCAGTCAAATTTTAGTCAATGTTTTACTCACAGTTTTCTCAGACAGTTTCATGATCCTTCTTGTAAAACGTGCTCTGCTGGTTTTAAGACGGCTATTACAGCAGGCGCATTGCTGGATTTTTATTTATTTGTTTATTTATTTATTTTTGCATAGCAGCGCAATGACATGTAGATGTTACTGTTTTGCTAGTTATCGAGTCAAGACAGCAATTTGTACACTGTGATGGTGATGACTGCTATTTTTCTATAACGATGTTACTTCATTAGTGCTTCAGATCAACACCATGAGTCCTGACTCATATACCTGTTAGAATCCAGGAGCACTGTGAAAGCTGTAACCAAGCCTAGTGAGCCAGATTCCCTAGCTTCCCAACCATGATCAGGATCGTGAAACAGGAAAGGTAATATATTATAAATATATTAATATAATTATACATTAATAAATATATAAATTATTAATATAAAAAAAAATCCCCTAGAGAAGTAAGCTAGATTGTCCGCCCGAACAGAGCCAGCAGTTTCTTCTCGTCTTTACTCATCAGGGCATAATGAACAGAGAAGGAATTTTGCCGTAATTCGTTATCAAATCTTTTTGAATAAACATTGTGTTACAATTCAGTCTTGAAATAAAAGGTTGCCAGAGAATACTTATAGTTAACATTTTTGTTGACGAAATTAACACTGGTAGGGGAGGGAACATCCCCTTTAATGTACGTCTTTTTGTACGTTTTCCTACTATTCCTGTTCTGTTTTACTACTTAATTAAAGCTGATTTTGCACTTGCAGCCAGCTTCCTCTTACTTCCTTGTTTTGAGTTGTTACAGCAATGTTCCTTGCAATGAAATTTTACAATTTAAATGTTGTGATGTTTTGTTTCTACACTGCGTATATGTAAATGTGTGTAGTATGTGAATCGAGGTGTGTTTATACTGGGTATTTTATGTTCTTTAGTCTCCATCCATCCATCCATCCATCCATCCATCCATCCATCCATCCATCCATCCATCCATCCATCCATCCATCCATCC